>JAAGKR010010162.1:0-23818 GCA_011419295.1 Clarias macrocephalus
GTGTGTTTGTGGTGTGTGTGTGTGTGTGTGTGTGTGTGTGTGTGTGTGTGTGTGTGTGTGTGTGTGTGTGTGTGTGTGCCTTCCCTCAGACTAAAACATATTTAGATTTTGTTTCTCTAAATTGCTAAATGCTATGGTCTGTATTGTTTATATGCTTTAACAATAGAGGGAAAACACTGGAAATAAAAGGTTCTCTACTGTGAAGTTTAGACGCTGTCTGGACTTTCAACATCGTTGTTTAGCCTAGCTGCCATGTTTGTGTGAGATGGAAAGAAGTTGCATTTTACTTTGTGCATATGTAGTTCAAGATTTAAATGATTTAAAAAACCATCTTCAGGGACTAAAGAAGCAAAAGAAGGATGGTGATGAGTAAAACGTACAGGGGAAGGAAGGGAAATTTCAAGTGAGGTAATTCGGGAGTAGTTTCCTAGCATATAACAAGTAAGGGTGTGAAATGATCGGAAAGTAGTAACGTGTTTAATCGAACGGATGTGTCCTTACTCACTTTTTTCAGGAAGAACTGTGTAATGTGTTCTATTTGTTAAAATACAGTATGACTGTGTTATACAAGTCATACAAGGACATCCTGGCAGCAGCACTTATTTCAAAACAGGAAACTCTTTGCAGTTAGAATAAGCATTTACCATTAAAAGGTCAACAGAGGTACTTCCTATTCGGTCCAATCTGAAACATCTGCAAGAAGTTGTAGCTAATATTGTTCTCAAGCACCTAAACCCATACTTCTGCACTCTAATTAGCAATATTTTAAGTACATGTTATGCTTGTTAAATGTAATACATCAAGATACTATTACTGAATCATTCGTTCATCTTAAGCCTTATGCTTATATTATAGTATCAAGAGCCACTTCATTCTGAGTCTCGAGAGCTTTTGAGTCTCTCCCAAGGACGACATGCCAGGAGGGATGTGGCAATACCTACAGTAGCAGCCAAGTCCCTTTAATGTGCAAGTGGTGAATGATTCTGTGTTCGGTTCCCACAGACAGATGTGTCTCTTCCACAAGTTCGTGACAAGTTATTCTTCCCTTTCGGCTCCGAGCCACCTTGGCTGGAATCGTCATTCACAGACTTTAGTTTCACGGCTTTATTTAAAGCATTTGCATCATTCGTATGTACAGTATTGCTGCGGCTAGGAGTCTCATCCGCGTACTGTGCTTAAAGCCTTTTGTAAATGTTAAATGATTTTACGTCTTCGTTCACAAGAAATTTCATCAGTTTGACATGAACACCCTTTGTTCGCTCAGAGTTAAAAAGAAAAAAACTGAAAAAAAAAGAAACCAGCATGGTTTCTTCATTGGAAATTTACTGCTTAAAAAAGTGAATAACACATTATTTGTATAGAGTAAATCCCCAATATAAGAACATGTTCTGTTCCAAGAGCTCATTTGTAAGTTCAATATGTTCATAAGTCCAACAAAAATTATCTAGGTACTTGGATACTAACACAATTGGCTAAACACAAGACATTACAGTACAGCGTTGAACAACTTATGGTAAAATGATTAGCAATGTCTGCCATCTTTTTTATTTTTACTTTAGTCTCCATTCTTATTGCTTGGCGCTTCTTAGCAGGACCAGCTTCATCACTGCTGCTTTTACGCTTGTTTTTTTTTTCTGTGTGCATGCTGCACACACATGACAAAGTACACTGGACATGTGATCTAACTTCTGCAAATGAACATGCGCGAATGCATGTTTGTACGGTCGAATCAAGTTTGGAACGTGAATGTTTATACTGTATGTAGGGGACTTACTGTATAATGTTTCGAAAGTTAAGGAAAATTGTTAGAATTCTGATGTCTTTCTCTCAAACCTGTATGAAATCTTACCAATTTGTCCTCGCCCATTCAAATGCCTGCTAATTTTAATGAGATCAAGTAAAATACCCAGTATTATAAACGGCTTACGTTAATGAACAATAGTTATATGCTTCCTGTATGTGGGTTTCGGCATAAAGTATAAATAGTACTGTACAGTCTACAGAAGCACTGCTGTAGACCGAGCTATAGATTATATGGTAGGTTTCTGTTTTACTTCCTCCCGCAGAGGGTCGTTTATTGTGGCCCAGTGACGGCACTTTAGTCACAAATCAACACGCCTCACTCCACAAAGTTTTACCATCTTGTGCATGTTTTAAAAATAACAAAGTCTTAATAATCTTGGTTTAGTTACTGTAGTTAGTCAGAAAAACCTGGTAAAGATGGATGGATTTCATCTCCTCCAATAAAAATTGTTATATTCTACTTATATTCTATATGTATTCTATAGATATGTGTATGTATACTGTATGTATCGTGAGATAACACATATACTGACTATACACTATATACTATATCTAAATTTTAACACACTAAGTGTTCATAGATTCTGACACACAGTGGAAATAGTTAATGACCAAGTTTGTTTAACCACTTGAGAATTTCCCAAGAATCTACCAGTTACATCCATAAAATGAATTCCATTGTTTATCAGACATCTTTTAAATGAAAACAAGCATCCCGAACTCTCTACTCATGCAGTAAAAACCAGTTGATATTTTCTATACAAAGCATTCGCTCTCTATGAAGCGGCCAGGTTTTTTTGTGCTAGATGGTCAGCCCAGAAAACTGACATCTTGAGTACTGCCCATTAAACAGGTTTTCCGGTCTGTAGGGTTCAAGCGATAGAAATCATAAATCTGCCTGGACAATATCCCTGATGTGTTTTTAGGACGTCATAAAAAATATTATATGTGTTAGATGCACAGGAGGACAGACACGTTTCTGTACAGTTGCTACTCTTTTTATTCCCTTTTGTTTTGAATAGCTGTCATTCCATGGTCTGGTTTTGTTCAGATGTCTGCCACATGTGCGAGGCGGAAGTAGGAAATGGCCATAAGGAGCTCTGCACAGCGCTTCACTTTCTGCTGATCTTAGGATAGTTTCTGGTTGTTGTTTCCTGAGAGATGTGATAGCACAGGAAATGACCCGGGAATGCTGCCCTTTCCTATCCTATCTTATCCCATCTCTGAATAGTATTTAGGGATTAGGAACATTGGATTAAAGGAAGACTTCAATGTGCTGTACGGTATAACACATCAAGCATATGTTGTTCTGGTGAAAACTTATTCCGGGGAATAAGTACTTTGACATAAGTTGACGTAAGTCAGCCTGTTCTTGGTTTTGCAGGTTCGCATCAATGTTTTAAATGTGACCCAGGTAACTACAGGACACCAGTGGAGGGGTGTAGCAATGGTTTGTTGTGGGAACACTTTGTGTGAAGGTTAAAAACAATTCACACAGCTGCAATATGGATCAGTTGCAAAGGTCAAATGGCACACAAATCCAGACCTTTGTGTTTTACTAGTCCTGTCTCGAAACCATAAGGGGCTGAACAAGCAGCTAAATGGTCCGAGTGGTTGGGGCATTTGTGTTCTGCAAATTGTAACAAACAATGACCACTTTTGTCCTGCAGTGTACAGTATGAGTGGCATTTAAGTTGAACCAAAATCTCATAAGCAGAAAATGAGATCTGAGCGCATCCTGTTAGTTGTGCTGGTAAGTGACCCGTGTCTCCTGGACCTGCATGTGATGGGTTTTGCAAATGCACTTGACAATACTGAACTTACAAGATCTGTTCCAGAAAGTCTGATCTCCGTGTCTTAAAATAACTAACTGACTGTTTTTGTTGTTGTTACAGTATACAGTATAATTACCTAATTCCATATGTGTTATTTCATAGTTTTGAAATCCCCAGTATTGTTGAATGTAGAAAATAAATCACTAAACAATAACAAAGAAATTTGCAAATGATCCCGAACTTTTGAGCGGTAGTTTATGTGTATATATTTGTGTTTTGTTTTATTATGTATATTCTTCTTTTCTGTTATATTCTTGTTTTTTTGTTTTCTTTTGATAATCAGAATTTCAAATGCTTGAACCTTACATGTGGTTCAGATATAAGCAAATGACAACCATATTTACAGGTCCGGAAAACCTGTAATTGTCAGTAGTTGTTTTTTACAGTAGGTATGTCTGAGTGGCGTTTTAATGTTCTCCCTGTGCTCGGTTGGTTTCCTACGGTGGCCGTGAAGTGCAAAACAAATTAACAAAACAGAAAACAAAATAACATTCAAAGACAAAATAACAAATTCAAAACCAAATTAACAAATCCAAAAACTAAATATCAAAACCCGAAACAAATTTGTTATTTTGTTTTGGGCTTTGTTGTTTTGTTTTTGGTTTTGTTATTTTGTTTTCGGATTTGTTAATTTGGTTTTGAATTTGTTATTTTGTTTTGGGTTTTGTTAATTTGTATTGCACCTCTCGTCCAGTCAGATACGAGCCGGAAAAGGTAGGTATAGTTTGCGAATTAAATTCTTACCGCTGATTGGACGAGACACCTGTCACTCAAGATAAACAGGAAGTAGGGAATTGTGTCTCTTTCTTGTGTGTTCTGCTTTATTTTAAAACCATTTTTTCGGTGGGCAAAACTAAGAAAAAAATTTATTTTTTCATTAGAAAGCAAGGAAATGGAATTTATTCAACATTACTCTGAGGATGGACATTCGTATGTTTTTGCAGTGATATGCTGATGACACATCACGGTATAAAGATTAGTTTGCAAACTGCTGTGTCTCTTTTAAAAGCTAAAGATTTTTTCCACAAGAACTGCAAAAATTTGGCAGAACGCCATATTTGAAACCACAATAAGGACAGTACATGTTTGCACATTCATACACACACAAATCTACCGCCGCTACAGTACTTCCTGTATATCTTGAGTGACAGATGTCTCGTCCAATCAGCGGTAAGAATTTCATTTGCATACTGTACCTACCTTTTCCGGTTCGTTTCTGAACGGCCGAGAGGTGCAAACCAAATTAACAAAACCGAAAACTAAATAACAAATTCAAAATCAAAATATCAAAACTAATTAACAAAACGCAAAACAATCATATTGGGTTTTGTTATTTTGTTTTTGAATTTGTTATTTTGTTTTGGGTTTTGTATTTGTTATTTTGTTTTCATTTTGTTAACTTGTTTTGCACTTCTCAGCCACCGTAGTTTCCTCTGGTTAATCCATTTTCCTCCCACTGTCCAAAGACATGCAGATCGCACTAATTGGTGTTTCCAAATTGTAGAGAGTGAGTGTTTCAAGTTGCTGCAGTATTGTTATTTTTTTACCGCATTGGATTATATTGCTAAGTTAATTGCCAGCCTTTTAAAATCCTTTATTAGAAATGTCATGTAAGGTGAGCGCAGACTTGAGATGGGGAAACTCGCACACACTCTTAACACGAACACTCTTAGAACATACAGTACTTAACTTCACTTTCAGATATTCCCCTTGCGGAAAACACACACACACACGCACACACCCACACTTGGACAGTACAGAAGATGTAAGTCATGTACGTGATGAGTGCCATCTGGCACAGCACTGGAACATGTGGGCAAACAGGCAGCTGTGATGTCAGGTCACAGGGGATTTACTGGTATGTATGGGAGTTGAGGTCTCTGACGAGGGACAGGGTGGATTTTTTGATCTAGTAGCATGCAAGATGACATAAACCTACAAAGTATGCCGTGACATATGTTGATGCAGATCGTCATGATTAAGATCATTCTTAAATAGAGTACACTGATTGCGCAACTAATCATGTATTTCACTTTTATTTAAAGTTAATGATAAAACAGTTCCAATATGTGGCGGCATTTTTTCCCTCTATGACTAGCATTACTAGCGTTCTTACCGCACAGATGTTTGTGAGCAAACCAATTAGCCCTAATTCTATTTTGAAGAAGCGATAGGAGTGAAGGAATCGCGTGATTGCAGGAACTAGTGTGTTGAGAAAGTGAAAATGGAAGAATTTTGTCATGCAACGGTCTCTTAAGACTGAGTCTGTAGGATTTGGCTCATGGTCAGCTGTTAAACACTGCAGGTGCACAGCGTTCCTTCCTTCAGCCCTCTCTTTCACCCTTCAAACCACAAAACATGGTAAAAGGAAAACAGCACTTCAAATGGTTGTTTTGCTGACAGTGCCAGTTGTAGCCAGACGTACCTTAGCTAGAGTGAAATGATATGAAAATGAAGTACAACAAAGATACTGGCAGGATAATAAAAGTCAACATTGCCTTCTTCTTCTTCTTCTTCTTCTTCTTCTTACTTTCTACACTTGATTGTGATGCACTCCCTTTCTTCCACTTAATCAACTCACCTCTAGTTACCTAGTACTTTATGAGCTGAATCTAATGTGTAGGAAGTGGAGAGAATATAGATATAGATAGATAGATAGATTCTGGGTTCTAAGAAGCTTTAACACTTTGACATTTACTCACATACTCATCGTCTATATCACTTTATCCTGGGGGGCCTGAGATCTTATGAGATTTAGAGCACAAGGTGAGGTTCACCCTGGTCAGGGTGCCAATCCAATGCCGGGCATAAATACAATCCATACATACACACACTCACAAGCTCATTCATGCACTATGGGCAGTTTGCGATTGCCAATTAGCGTAATCTGCATGTTTTTGGACTGTGGGAGGAAACCGGAGCGACCAGAGGAAACCCACCAAGCAAACTTGATGCACACAGACCCGAAGCAGAAATCGAACCCGGACTCTGGAGGTACAAGGCGACAATACAGGTGCTCACCACTACACCACCATGCTGCCCACTTTCACTATTCAGGCTGGAACCGCAGCATCATGTGTAGTAGGAGCAAAGTTTGTTAGATTTTTTTTTCCTTAATTATTCTACACAGTACTCCATAATGACAAAGTAAAAACAACTGTTTATAATGTATAATATATTTTTGTTCATTTATTATTGGCAGCAAAGACCAAGAGCAGTCTCAAGTCTGCTTGTGAATGATGCTACAAGCTCGGCACACCTTTCTTTTGAAAGATTCTTCTATTATTCTTGGCAGATTCCTTTAAGCACAGCCAGGTTGGATGGGCAGGCTCAGTACACAGACTTATTCAGGTCTCTCCAGAGATGCTCTACTGGGTTCAGGTCCAGACTCTGGCTGGGCCGCTCAAGGACTTTCACAGAATTGTTCTGAAACCACTCCTATGTTTTCTTGGCATCATGCTTTGGATCATTGTTTTGTTTAACTGTAATCCTCCATCCCAGCCAGGGATCCTGAGCACCACTCTGGAGAGGGTTTTCACTCAGGATAGTTCTTTATTTTATCTGCATCAGTTTTTCTTCTATAATGTCCTATACTGTCTAGAAATGTCCTGATCCCGAACACAGAAAAACATTCCCACAGCATGATGCTGCCACCACCGGGTTTAACTATAGAGATGGTTTAAATAAGGTGTTGTGCAGTGGCCTGATTTGATGATTACAAATAGATCAACCTTTGCGTTATCAGGTCCTTCAGGTGCTTTTTGGCAAACTCTCAGCCATCTGTCATGTTCCTTTTAGTGAGGAGTGACTTCTGTCTCGCCCCTGTGCTACACTGACGGTTGTACTTCTCTAAGTCTCTTCCAACTCTACAAATGAACCCTTTTTAGGTCCTTGATTATCTTTGTGTTCAAAGCCCTTCATCCCGACTTACTCAGTTTTGTTGAGGGTCCAACAAAATCTGAAAAGACTGTAAGTTGTTCAGAATTTCTCCGATTTGAGAATGATGGAAGCTATCGTGCTCTTCTACTGTATGTTTCCTTCCCCAGATCTGTGTCTTAATACAAGCCTGATTTACAGACCTACAGATCTCGTGACCTTGTGGATTTGTTTTCACTTTGACATGCACCCATCTGCTGTGTGACCTCATATACAGTAAACACCTATTTTTGCTTTGTGATTATGGAGTATTGTGTATAGAATGATGAGAAAAAAAATAAATACATTTTATTTTACATGCCATAATATACAATTATCTCTTTTGAACAGTTGATATTGAGATGTATATCTGCTACTCAACATTTGTAAAGCCTTCATAACGGCTCTAATCTGAGGTGCTGGTTGTTAATTGGTGATTTCTGAGGCTGGTGATGCTAAAGGAACGTCTCCTCTGCAGCAGAGCTACAGTAAGTTGTGGTCTTGCTTTCCTGCGAAGGTCTTCATGAGAGACAGATTCATGAGAGACAGGGTTTTACAAATGCACTCGACACAATACTGTTATCGCAAGAACTGATCCAGAAAGGCCGACCTGCATGTCTTGAAA
The DNA here is from genome assembly GCA_011419295.1 of Clarias macrocephalus. Classification (NCBI taxonomy): domain Eukaryota; kingdom Metazoa; phylum Chordata; class Actinopteri; order Siluriformes; family Clariidae; genus Clarias; species Clarias macrocephalus. The sequence goes on from JAAGKR010010162.1 coordinate 8,179, forward strand.
TAACAACTGACTTTTGTTGTTTTCGTGTGTTTACATAATTACCTAATTCCATTTGTGTTTTTTTTTTCGTAGTTCTGAAATCCCCAGTATTGTTGTAGAATGTAGAAAATAAATCACTGAACAAAAACAAGGAAATTTGCAAGTGATCCCAAACATTTGAGTGGTAGTGTATATAAAATAAAAAATAAAATAAAAGTATGCACACTTCAGGAAAAGAAAAACATTTTGTAATACCAAATGATGTTAAAAGTTATGATAATAGTATGGTAAAATGATTAAAATTGTATTCATATAATATAAATCATACTGTACTATTTTTCTTTTCCTGAAATGTGTATATCTATAAAATCATGATGAATAAAGAATCACAATACCAAAAAATAAATAAATAAATAAAATATATCACTCGTGATTACTATTCCTAGTTTGCATCATACAGTATGTGTCGATCTTTTGTCTCCATGAGACAGCTAAAGAAAAGGTTTCAGTGGGCTTATAACCTGCTGATTGTCAAGAACCTTTTGACCGTTTTGTCATGTTTTAACGTGTAATAGCATTCCCCCATGCACATTATGATGCAGGACTTAAACTAGTCCACTACTGCAGAAAGACCACAATGATCGTAAAATCTAAAAAAAAGAAAAGGCATTTGATGCAGATCAGATAAACTTCTCGAAAAGGGGCTAATACAGTTGAAGTGCAAGCTAGTAAAAAGTGACCTTTATTCAGTGTCATTGTGGTCAGAATGTTAGAGTTCTGTCTGTCTAATTCAGACTTTCAGGAACTCCTGAAAGGGTGTTACAGGCAAAAGGACATAGATGTCATGAGTCTGACATCAGAAGACCAGTGTTTTCAGTAAATGAATTGGAGTTCACTAGTAATAAGGAGTATGATGTCCTTATTCATTAATAGAGTTTTTTTATGTATATGTCATTACAGAAACAAGGGTAACTGGAAATGAGAAGTAAAGCTGGTATGCTGTAAGAAGCTGACTACTGGAAATTGTTTCCTGTGGTTAAACAGGGACTTTTAGAGGATCGGTATGATATATTGCCTTGTTTATACAAGCTTTGAATTGCCCAAGTTTACGGCTTTTTAGTGTATAACTGTTCACGTTAACAGTGAATCTAGAAATTAAAATGTTTACAGTGTAAAGTTTGGTCTTATACAGGTATGCTGTTAGTTTTAAAGTGCCATTTAAATAGCTGCTTTTTCAGTCTGTTAAACAACATCAAAAGTATAAGATTATTAATAACACATCAAATCTCTGTGTGTTTTGCATTTTACTAAGTATTTGGAATTTGGAAAATGTTTATTGCCAACACTGACATTCAAAAAGAATTATGAAAATGAGTTTAAACAGTGTGAGGAAATATGGATACATCATAATTATCAGATTGTCTCTGATGAGTAAGTCGAGGATGGTGATGGCAGGGAAAACTCCCTGAGATGAGAATAGGAAAAAAAAACCTTAAGAGGAACCAGATTCAAAAGGGAACCCATCCTCATTTGGATGATTTCACACAGCAAGGATTGATCTAAGTCATAGTCTAGTGGAATCATCCACAGTCACCAGCTGCATCCCAAGCAGACCACACGGGGCCTCCATGTGATCCCCAACCAGCAGCGGAGCACCAGGATGAGACAGACAGGTCTGGAGATCCAGAATACCTGGATCACTGGCACCTCTGGAGCAACATATACAGCTACTCAGAGAGAGAGTGAGAAAGAGAGTTACAGTAGGTATAGTCATAGTCACCAGGGTCAGGGCAAATGTGTTTGTGCTCGCCGCGAGGGAGGTCTGTTCAGTACAGAGACACTGACCAATCATGGGCTTCTTTGAACTTGTGTATGGGGAAATGCACCTGATTGACTAGTGTCACTATATGTTATATGCTATATGTGTCTTATATGTTGCTATAAGAGTGTCATCCCCTCCATTCAAATAAGATATGACCAGTTTTGCTCTCTTGGACCAAAGGCCATGAATGGCTGAGCCAATCTGCCAACACAGCAAACACACTCTTTGGACTATGGGAGGAAACCGGACTACCCAGAGGAAACCTGGAAGTGGGTGACAACAGTGTAACCACGACGCCACTGTGCTGCCTCAAATGTTGGCATTGCAACGTATGTATACAAAGACCTAAAGGTTTGGACATCCATTGCCCATGGTTATCAGAAATATTAAGGAAAACCTTAAAATGAAGTAGATATAATTTTTTTTATATAATATTCATAATTAGGGATAACCCAGTAACCTCATTTAGTCATTTGCAAATACAGAGTACAGATACCAGTCCCTGGCGTTGGCCAGAGCATAACATGAGCAGAACCTTTTAGAAATCCCCACGTCTGAAGCATTATCATCAAATACGCCTCCTATTGCTTTGCACTCTGAAACTGCTCTGCATGTAGAGAGATTCTCTGTGGATTAAAATCCTCATTAATCCTTCTGACGTGCTTTTACACACACTTAATGCACAAAATCTTCTTTTGTTGTTAGAGTAAGGAACAGGATTATTACATGCAATTATTCTTACCGGGAAAAGGCCTACACTATCAAGTATATTATAATTTTCATAACTGTTGCTGTAATATGATCTTGCCCTCTAATGCAACATACTGTAGCGATGTACTGTTGCTTACAGCAGGTTACGGTCGCTGAACTGCTACCTAGATGTAGATACCCCAGTTACCGTAACCTGCCTGTATTTCTAAAGACAGTTTGTGGGGTGAGCTGCATACATGTGTTACAGATACTTTCAAAAATTCTCAGACTTTTGTATAGCCACTGTTCATGAGGATATTATATACTATTCTATGGATACGATTGCTACTAACTAATGGATTGCATAAATAAAAGTGAACGTTACGGGTGCTCCATATTCACGTTACAAGATTATTTTACGTGATAAACAAGCTGCCACAGGACCCTGATTCCTTACAGCTGCAGGCCTCTATCAGTGTGAAAATATGAACCACAAATCCATCTTAACAAACAAGGGCCCGACTTTAAAGCTGGGATTTAGTGCCTTGTACAGTAAAATCCCCAGTGTTAATTTAACACTTTCAAAGTTCATTTGAGTTCATTTGAGACCTACAGTATATAATCACTGTAGGCTGTTAAGTCAACACTCTGGGCGTTAATTCAACACTGGGGATTTTGCTGTGAGAAGACTTGCATGGCGCCTTTTACGGTACAGTTTTATGGACAAACTGTCCAGTTCATATGACACTGCAGAAAATCCCAACTATAAATATTATAAACTGCTAGATGGTGTCCCTGATGCTGGGACCTCATGACCCCAGTTTTTGTCATTTTCCCAGTAAGGTCCAAGATAAGTACCTTTGTATTACCATTAAATTAAAGCGGGAACTGAAAAAAAGTCGGAAAAAGTCACTACCGTGATACAAGAAACCATGAGCAAGGAATTTCACAAAAACATCTAAGCAGGGCGCTTTCTTGTACAGTGGGTTGAATTTTAAAATGGACTTAGATTATGCAAGCTGTTGTTAATCACTGCTGCTCGTACGGTAAATCTTTAAAGTATATACTGTATGACTGTAACCTCTAAATTATACCATACCCAGGTGGATGTAAAAGAGATGGCCAAAACATCCCATTTCAGGTTTCCTCCTTCCTTTGCTCTTATAGTAACCTTCAATTTCTTAGGAGGCTTTGCACTACATTTTAAAACATGGTTGTTGGGATTCTCATTTTCAGCCGCAAGAGCATTTGTGAGACACTGGTGTCGAGTGATGTCTGGGGCACAGTGTGTAGTGGGGCTGAGGTCAGGACTCCTGGCAAATCACATGAATTCTTCTAAACCAACCTGGAAAAGCGATGTTTTCATGAAGCTCACTTTTTTCATGAAGCATTGTCATGCTGCAAAAGGTTTGGGATGTTTAGATGCAGTAAAACAAACAAAAAAAAAATTAAGCTAGAGATGTGTCCAAAATGTAGTTAAGGACACAACATACATTTTCACAAAGTCTGCTTTTTACTATGGCATACAGAAGTATAATTACAAGCATAACAGTTTGTGTCAAAGGCTTTTAATGACAATTACATTAACTTTATGCAAAGAGTCAATATTTGCAGTGTTGACCTCTGCAATTCGCTCTGGCATGCTGTCAATCAACTTCTGGTCCACATCCTGACTGATGGCAGCCCGTTCTTGTATAATTAATGCTTGGAGTTTGTCAGAATTTGTGGGGTTTTGTTTGTATTATTTCAATGTTTTGTTACCCGAGCCACTTAGTTATCATTTTGCCTTATGGCAAGGAGCTCCATCGTGCTGAATAAGTTCATTACCAAACGGTTTTTGGATGGTTGGGAGAAGTTGCACAAAGAGGATGTTTTTGTACCAATCTTTATTCATGGCTGTGTTCTGTAAAACTGTGAGTGAGCCCACTCTCTTGTCTGGAAGGCAACTGAATGGTCTCAGGAAGCTTTACTGTTGGCATGACACAATACTGATGTTGCCTCACCTTCATACATTTCAAGGAGGGCAGCAGCAAAGTCACTTCTCTCCAAGAAAAAAACACCAGGGACAGACTGATATTCTGCAAAACGTACAGGGACTGGACTGCTGAGATGGAAAGGAAAATACATTTTCTCTGATGAATCCCCTTTTCATTGGGGATTGTTTGGGGCATCTGGAAAAAAGCTGGTCCGGAGAAGAAAAGGTGAGCCCTACCATGACAGCTACAGTACCAGCTTTTGGCCACGACTATAGATCATACAGAGCACCACTTGTACAGCTACAACATACAAATCCTACACAGTAGTGTGACTATTGTAATAGTTTGGGGACAAACCGCACCTTATAACTACACGGTCTTTCCTGATTTTTATTTCGTTCTACACTGTAAAACAACGCTGAAGGCATCCAACATATGCAATAAACTCCTTTGATTAGTTGATATTGAAATGTACAGTATCTGCTCTGTAAAGCCTTCATAACGGCTCTAAGTTTGTTAATTGGTGATTTTTGAGGCTGGTAGGTCTAAATGCAGCAGAGGTAAGTTTTGGTCTTGTTTTCCTATGAAGGTCTTCATTAGAGACAGTTTCATCATGGTGCTTGATGGGTTTTGCAAATGCATTTGACACAATACCGTTCTTGCGAGAGCTGTCCCAGAACAGCTGGAAACAGCTTTGTGTGTTTTAAAATAACAACTGACTATGTGTTAGTTCATAGTTTTGAAAAAGTCCAGTATTGTTCTAGAATGTGAAAATAAATCAAAAATGGTGTCCAATCTTTTAACACTACCACTTCCAACACTATACTTCGGTTTGGTCATAATGAAAACAATGTTCTACGGACTGCATAGGATTATTGCGTGCAGTTGTAGGCATTATATAAAAATGTATCACCTTGTAGGTGACATGATTGACAGCATCAGCTTATGATAGAGATTACACAAAAATAAAAAAAAAACAATTGCATTTTCAACTCATCTGCATTTCATTTTGTTTGATGTCATGGAAAAATGTCGGCTCTGCAGGGCTAAAGAATCATGTTTGATTCATGATTAAATTACCTTGAATGAGAAGAACGCCAGTGTTGGTTTTGTTTTGTGTATGATTTGAATTTCGGGATTTTCCACAGCAAGCTCTCCACAATGATTACCTAATGTTGACTTATTAAGGTTTATAAGAATCAGATTTGACAAATATGAGCACTAGAATAATTGTTTTATAGTAAACTAATGGTTCTGTACACAATGGGATGAAGTAATGATGAATTAAAGATATTCCTACATAACAATTGAGAGACGGTCTGGATAGTGCTGCACAAGCACCATGAGATGAAAAGCTACATAAACAGTGTTGATGAAAATGAAAAAAGGCGTGGTGTGTAATCATTTACACCTCTTGTGTACCTGTGCATGAAGTATATACTGAAATCAGGGACATTTGAATAGGGAAATATTGAGGACCGCTTATGTTTTCTAAGAATGGAGTCATGTCTTATATTACATTCCATTATATTACACAACAGTCTCACTGCAGGTTAGTTTACAATATTAAAGAAGTCATTTTAAAATGTGTATATCTTATTATGCAATACTGTACAGTATGTGCTGTACTTCTCAACATGAAGAATGTAAAAATGAATGCGCAAAAAATAACATTTTTAAAGGAATTTTTAATTATTGTGAGGGGAAATATCTTTAAAGCTATATAATGAAGAATGATTAGAATTAGTAAACATTTTAAAAGGTTAGAAAACTCATAATTTCCATTTATTTTCCATGCCACTTATCTGAATGCTCAGGATCGGGGGCACGCTGTATTTACTACAGAAAAAAAACAAGTTTCAAGTTTCAAAACAAGTTTCTGCACTGGGAAAGGGACCAGAGTATTTAGAAGAAGCCCACAAAGCACCAGGGAACATATGAGATTCAAACCCCCAACCCTGGAGGTGTGAGGCAACAGTTGAGCCACCGTGCCCACCAAATGCAGCATGTTTATGGGAAAAAGGCATGACTTCTGTAACAATGCTTCCCGTTGATGCTTAACTTCCTAACTTTTACTGTTTTAACAGTTCAGTGCTATATTCATCGTTGCAGCTCAAGCTTTGCCCTGACCACACCTCAGCTCAATGTTGGTACCTATTTTTTGTTATTAGGCTACTTCTATCATGTGTTTCTAAACACTGCTGTGCTCCCTTTTTGGTATTTATTTTTTGTATACAAATTCATATGTATTATTTGCTGTACTTGGTTTAAATTTGATAATTAGGAGAATTCATATTTTACACACACACACACACACACACACACGTACACATATGTATATATGTATCTATAGCGATAAGGCTTGTATGGTGATGCCACAAGGAATTGAATCGGATGATCCGCTGTGGCGACCTCTTGATAGTAGCAGTCAAAAACCCAAGAAGAACTACCAATAATATGCTTGTTGAGTTTAACTAAGAAACATTGTCGCTTTGGTGCACACACACAATCATGATCATGATCGATCATGAATAACATTACTAAAAATACGTAAGTTCAGTTACAATGCATCAAATTAGGTGTGTCATCATCAGCAATGCATCATCAGCGCCTCTACCACTTTGTAAGTGCCACCATTGCCTTAACATACAGTCATGTTTAAAAGTTAGTACACCCGCTTTTAATTCCTTGTGTTTTGTGTAAAAATTCAATTTAAAATTAATTTGATAGCAAGACTCAGTAATAGACAAACAACAACATGTCATTGTTTATTTAACAAAACAAAACAAAAAAAATGTAATACTAAGTACCCCTTACTGCTTTCACAGGACTTACTCAGGAGTGGGTGAGTTGCAGTCAGGTGCTGCTAATCATCAGCCCTTAATTAACTGACCATCAGCAGGTGTCCAGACCTCTATAAAGGATTTGAAAGTTTGCTGGTCTGAAGCATTCAGGTGTGTGTTAGCACAATGCCAAGAGGGAAACACATAAGCAGTGGTCTTAGAGAAGCAATTGTTGCTGCACATCAATCTGGAAAGGGTTATAACACTATCTTCCAGTGAGAAAGATTATTCACAAGTGGAAAGCATTCAAGACAGCTGCCAATCTTTCCAGGAAAGGATGTCTCAGTACATTCAATCCATGAAATACAAGAAAAAAAAAAAAACAATCTTCTCTGTCCCTACAGGCCTTGCTGAGCAAGTTAAATGTTAAAGTCCATGATAGCACGATTAGAAGAAGACTGAACAAGGACAGTTTTTTAATGGTTGAGGGTTGGCAGGAGGAAGCCTCTTTTATGAGCTCCTCTATATACCAGAGTATTCTAGAGGCAAAAGTGAGGCAAGCTGTCTGACAACTGGAGCTTGGTTGAAATTGTGTCATGCAACAAATGATCTCATGTAAACCTCTTCTTTTTCTCCCAGACAGAAATGAGACGTCTTTGAGACTTGAATAAGATTTAGGCTTAGTTTTCTGCATCTTCTCAAATGTGCCTCAAATATGGCTCATTATCTCTAAATCAAAATAAATAAAAATATAAATGTAATCAAATTCAATATATTATGAAGTATATTGTTAAATATAAAATTACATACATTAAGATATATATTTAAATATATTTTTGATATATGAAAAGTGGTTATTCATTATCTATATCTCAATATATTGTAATATAGTGATACAATATATTATTCTGTATATTGTGAATATATTTAGATCTCAAAACTAAATCATTCAATATATTGACAGTTAATATATAGAGAAATATACTGTATTTTCTTTGTGTAAGGGATGGCTTAGTCAAGGTACAGACCTCGACCCAATTGAAATGCTGTGGCGGGACCTTAAGAGAGCTGTGCATAAGCAAATGTCCGAAAAAACCTCACTGATCTGAAGCTGTGTCATAAAAAAGATTGGGCCAAAATTCCTCCACAATGATGTGAGAGACAGGAAATTGATTACTTCAGTTTATTGCTGCTAAAGGTGGATCTACATACTATTGAATCATGGGGGTTACTTAGTATTGAGCATGTTTTATATATGGAGATAAATAATGGCATGGTCAAAAAAGTTATATGTTGTCTATTTGATGTTGTATTTGCATAATGCTGAGACCCGCTATGATCGGAGGATTTTTATTATTTTATTATTATTAAACATTGAATTTTTGTACAGGACTGTAAAAGTCTATGAAGTCCGATATACAGCTGAGGGAACTGCAAATTGCGGGAACAAACTGCAGTAAACATCCTTTTTTTCTTGGCTTCAATGTTCTCCAAAAGTCAACTGAACACAATTAGATTGTTTATGGATATGTCACATTTTGCTATGAATTGCGGTTGTTCGCTGTTGTGTTTTGCCAAACACATGTGTTTGTACAAAGCTTGTGAAGGCAGGGTATAAAGTGTTTTTCAGGGAGGAAAAGGTATGATCATATACAACTCTGGGCCTGAGGAAAATTGTTGTAAAATCCAACTGAAGTCAATTACATGTAAATGTGGCTGAGATGCTTATTTGATGAACCCTTATCCAGAGCAACTTACATTTTTTAAAACCTCATTATACATCTTGTGGGTTGAGGGCCTTGCTCAGGGGCCCAACAGTAGTACCTCGGTGGTGGTGATGGGATTTGAGGCTGGGACCTGACAGTCCAATATTTTAACCACTGAGCTACCCCTGTAATGAATAAATCATATGAATAACCTCTGAAAGTGTTATATAAGCACTGGAACTTTATCTATTGTAGATCAGATACTTGTTATGTGGAGCAAGTATCTACTGCTACTGTATGTTTGCTACATCTGGTTCTGTCCACTATGTCTCTAATACAATAATATAAGACCATGAATTTACATGTATTCACATGATGCCTGAAAGGATCTTAAACTGCACATACTGTACATATAATTCATTCTAATTACCTAAAAAGGTTACCCGCCCTTTTAAAAACATAATCTCAGTTATATTAGTATTACTAAACATGAAAGTACTGCTGAATGCGTTACAAATGTATATGGACCGTGTGTAATGGGCCATGTATAAAAACAAATGGTTTTACATTTATTATTACATTTATTATTTAAATATTTATAATTTTTTTATGAAATGCAAAAAAAAAAAAGCTTAGTTGACTTTAGACAATCAGTGTCTGTCTTTTAATTGAGTCAGAATGTCTTTAATAACTAATAAATATATTACTTATGTATTTACTCATGTGGTTTGTGCAAAAGTTTTTTTTTTCAATAAAAACTGTATTTTTAAATATTTATATAACAAAACATGCCGAAATTTACAGATTTTCCAGATTACCATACATATCATAATAATTAAAATGTAATTAAACATTTATTCTTCTTCTTAACATTTTCGTAGGGCATGTTTTGAGTCATATTATTAATCACACTGAACATTATTAATCATGTTGAACTTGTGTTGAACTTAACCTGATTAAGCAATCTCTACCACTTGGTTGAGGTATGTTATTCTTTAAAAAGCCAATAGATATCACTGTGCCTTTTCAATTACTTGGTAGCATAGACAGAGAAATTGTAACAATGCGGATCTCGCAAGGGGCAGATATGCAGGGAAGGGCTTATACATGCATTTGCTAGGCGATGCTGCCACGGGGAAATCAGGAGAGATGCTCCACACCCGCCCACATGTCTACTTAAGCCCCTGAAAACAAGCTCTCAATGAGGTATTAGGTAGCACCAGGTATGATTGCATGTTCCTCCAGTAATAGGGCCAAGATCGAGACAAAGACAAAGAAAAGAAAAGAAAAGAAAAGAAAAGAAAAGAAAAGTCTGCATCTGAAAAAAAAAGAAAAATCAGCACATTATGGGATGCCCAAAAGTGAAAGACAAAGAAAATAGATTTTTATTAGCGGATAACCTAGAAGCAGATGATCGAGTTTAATATTTCAGTTACCAAAGCGCAACCCTGCCGTGAGGAGACGAGGAAGCTTTGAGTTTTGTTCTCAGTCTTCCTATTTCTGTTCCTCTTGAGTTCCATTAATAAACCCATGTTATCTTTGAAGATCTTCCCGAAAGTGCCCATAATCAACGTCGCACGCTCAAAATACACCGACCCCCTCCGAAGTTCTGCAGGACTCTTACATTCATTATTGCATTTCGTGGTGTGGATTTTGTGTGACTTTTTCATTGGAAGAGGCTTATGGGTTGATTGTTATTGTAGCTTCAAGAAAATAAAAACTTTTTTTTTATTTTTTAGGATTACTGTATGTTAGTAAAAACAATAATAATAAACTGTGAGAAATACAGTGAACAGCCTACACAAATGGGGTGGAACATTCTACAGGGTTTCATATGGCCTCATGGGATTTTTTCGGTTTTGTTTTGTGTTTTTGGGTGGGTATTTTCTGTTCAGTTCTAAAGAATGTGAGCTTGAAAGGGAGTGGTAGGGTTGGCCCACTTAGTATAGTATTTTCCCAAAGATTTTACCCAAAGGGTCAACTCCAAATATTTTTATGTTATGAAGCAATTTATGGTACTTGTACATACCTTGAGCATAAAGCAGTTGCATGTTCCATTTTGATGCTCACTTTGCTCCATTTCCTGGTGCACTAACTTGAACCCATTCACTCCTTACCTCGTACTTCCTGTTGGCAAAGACAGACAAACCCTCACGAAGTCCTGGTGGTCTGGACGGCCTGGATGCTGCCACCAGACCCGGTCAAGGGTACCAGCCAAACCTCAGCAATCATCCAAAGCCTGAGCCAAGAGTAAAAGCGTGGAAAAAAAAAGGCTAGTGGGTGAAGAAAAGAGGGAGAAAAAAACATCTGAAAAATCTGTTGAATTTTTTTTTTTTGCTTCGGCAAAATAGCCGACAGCTGATTGTGGGAATCTTTATGAAATTACAAAATGCCTTTATCTGTTGATTTTGATGCTGGTTTGGCGATACTGTGATTTAAGTTTTCAATACATGTAATCAGATGAACTTAGGACAGTCAAAGAATAAAAAAATATTTCCTTGTCCTGTTCTTTGCCCAGAACATTCTGATTCAGGATTTTCCTCCTATGTGTGTGAGAGGTTCACATTCCACTGATTGGATCTTGGCAGGGGACGGAAAATTTAATGAGTGTTCAAGATTTTGTGAGTGTCTTAGCTATGGGTGATTTATAAAATACCCCTAACATACATATTCATTTATTTTCCACTCACATGCATTATGTTTTTTTTTTTTTTTTTTTTGCATTGCGCAGCTGTAATGTCTGAATAAAGAACCGCATAAATGTACAGGTGTACAGCTGTGGACAGTAAGTGTACTGTAACGGGAGTGTAATAATAACTTTATTTTATCTTTTGAACCTGTGTGTGTGTGTGTGTGTGTGTGTGTGTGTGTGTGTGTGTGTGTGTGTGTGTGCGTGTGCGTGTGTGTGTGTGTGTGTGTGTGTGGCTGCACTTGGCTGTGTTTACACATATCCGTCTCCTCCACAGAGAGCTGGTTTCCAAGGCAGTGAGAAAATATACAAAGTGGGAATAGTGCAGGGGTTCTACCTCAGCATTTGGCACGCTACGTGAGTGTGTTTTAATTAGAAACTGACGTAATCTGTACGGTAGGTAGCCGCACTTCTGGGAAACATCTACACATGAGCTTCATATGTACCCAGGGACAGCAACGTGTCCTGATATGTCTCTTTTTTTTCCCTAGAGCAAAAAAGGATAAACAGAGACAACCCTGTGCACGCTGAACAAGTGAGTGCGCACACACAATACTGACAATGTTGGTTTTTAATATGTCAAGCAGATCATACTTACATACACATACCGTAAGTTCTGTATACAATTTATATAAAAGTCATACAGTACCTGAGTGAGAGAATGAGAGACAGGCCCAAGTGCTCTACTGTATGTTGGCAAACACGGACACAGACACATATATCAGAGCACAGACGTCTGACTCTTTAATTAACTGGCCAACATGGTATTTTAAAACAAATACTCACACCCAAAATAACTTTTTTTTTAAATGTTCATGGCCAACAATGTTAAAAAAAAAAAAATGGCTGAAGAGCAATACAGGACCGAGACTAAGAGCCTGTGGAATGCGTCTGAGACTCCAAGAGAGCTGATCATCAGTCAACCTCTGCCTGTCCTGCCAATCAACTCACTGCTCCTGCCATGTAACTTGTGCATAACCAACACCATGCTCAGTTCACCGCAAGCTGGAAAAAAAACATGAGTGGGAAGAAGGAATCAAGGAGGAAAGAGGAAAAAAAACAATGAGGAGAAGCTGAGGGAGGAAAGCACCTGATGGCTGAGTCAGGAATACAGGAGAGTGCAGCTGTAACAACATGAAGTAAGCGTGTCTGGGACAGGCACACACGCACATACTGTAAGTTCATTTGGGTGCAAGAAGTGTTTCGGGCCGTCATTTAACAGCTAACACATGACACAGAAACAAGTACGTGATACACTCGTCCATGCTTTATGCTCACTGTCTGTGTTCCCTCTACAGTATGTGCTAATGCTACAGGGATCATGGGATGATGTGAGTCAGTATGGTCGGGTACTGTGTGCTGCTGAAAGATTCAGTGGTGCGGAAAGGTGGGAGAGCACCAGCCTGCCAAAACCAATCTTCAAAACCAGTCATGGAAGCACTTTCAGCAAGAAAATAACTTTTCATCAGATAACATTATGTCTTCTTAAACAACACTTTGTCTCCTTAGTAACTGCCTCTAAGTCGTTCTGACTCTCTGAACCACTACCTCTGAACCATAGTGACCGGTTCATTGCTAACACGAGCAACAAAATTAACTAGCCTCTAACACAAGGCTGAACCCCAAATCTCTCTCTAATCCCTTATCAGAGGCACTACAGTACGTGGTGTATGTGTAGAGTCGTAGTTTTGCTTTGTACGCCAACTTTGATTATATGAGATTTACTGGACTATCCACTACTTCCATATTTTATTCCTCTCAGCAGAATTTAAAACTACTTTCACCTGACAGTAAAGGTGTTGGTCAGAACAAACTCACACACTCACTCACTCACTGTCTATACCGCTTTATCATGTATACAAGGTTGCAGGGGGCCTGGAGCCTATCATAGGAGACTTAGGGCACGAGGTGGGGTACACCCTGGACAGGGTGCCATACCCATCACAGGGCACACACACACACACACACACACACACACACACACACACACACACACACACACACACACACACACACACACACACACACTATGGGCAGTTTTTTTGGGAACGCCAATAAGCCTTATCTGCATGTCTTTGGACTATGATAGGAAACTGGAGAACCCGGAGGAAACCCACCAAGCACGGGGAGAACATGCAAATTCCATGCACAGAGAGACCTGGACCCTGGAGGTGCAAGGCGATAGTACTTAGCCACAGTGATGCTCATATGATAAACAGCTAAATCTATTTTACACCAGGCATTGTAAACAACATAGCTTTTAATCAGCATAGCCTTTTCCAGTGGACATTTTGTTAACGTACATGGCAACCATATTTTGCTATAAATCACATGTATGATTTGTAACTATATTTACAGTACAAACCAAAAGTTTGGACACCCCTTCTCATTCAGTGAGTTTTCTTTATTGTGTTCTTTCTTGTGTTCTTTAGCCCAAACGCGTCTCTTCTGCTTGTTGCCTGTCCTTAGCAGTGGTTTCCTAGCAGATATTCTACCATGAAGGCCTGATTCACACAGTCTCCTCTTAACAGTTGTTCTAGAGACGTGTCTGCTGCTAGAACTCTGTGTGGCATTGACCTGCTCTCTGATCTGAGCTGCTGTTAAACTGCGATTTCTGTGGCTGGTGACTCGGATGAACTTATCCTCCGCAGCAGAGGTGATTCTTGGTCTTCCTTTCCTGGGCCGGTCCGCATGTGAGCCAGTTTCTTTGTAGCGCTTGATGGTTTTTGTGACTGCACTCGGGGACACTTTCAAAGTTTTCCCAATTTTTCGGACTGACTGACCTTCATTACCATCAAGTAATGTTTTTCTTCACTCTGCTGCTTTTTTCTTGCCATAATACAAATTCAACCTCTTTGAATGAGAAGGTGTGTCCAAACTTTTGGTCTGTACTGTATATATAAATTAATGGTAATATACATTTAGCAGGCTCTGTTGGTCTGACAATGGTCAACTGTATTTTTGGGAATGTACACTTTTAGAAAAATACCTAAAAGATTTATAACAGGAGTACTGAATTAAAATGTAATAAGGTCCGGTCAATCAAATTTTCTTCGAGGCAAAATCGGAATTTCCTGCATATATATACAGTATATACTGTACTACACCTTAGACTGCTGCAGATATGTTTACTCTAATAACTCATGTTTTATCCCATAGTGGCGCTTCACATCACTGCTTTTCATTATCGCAGATTCACAATTTCAGAACATATGAGACAAAATGTTTTAAACTTCTCACATGAAGAATAAACATATACACAAACCACGCTGTGTCACGCTTTCATTTCTGTTTCTTTTGCCTACGCTGTCCATACACAGTAAACTATTGTGTTGATTGGCTCCGTTTATTGACACATATAGCCCTAGAGAGGAAAAAAGGAAAAAATTACAGGTATATGAATTCTTCTCATTTATCAGAAAAGCATCAGGGTCTGGATAGAATTGTTACTCAGTCCGGGTCTGGACCACAGGCATACTGAATGTAATGTGATGGTGTTGGGGAACAAGGCAACTAGGTGGGAATAATGGGGTGACATACTGTATACAGTAACATGGTGTCTCATGTCTCAGATTTTATAAACAACAAAACAAGTAAAAAAAAGTAAATCTTGCTAGTGAACCATTTGATTATGCTGTAAATATGGATGAATACTTCCTTGAAGGCAGACTGGTCGACAAAACAAGTTATTTAGAAATAATTACATATCATATGCATTTAGACAACTCATATATCATAATTCACTGAAAAAGTCTGAAGGGTAGAAAATCACCCAGAGAGAGAGAGCGAGAGAGAGAGACAGAGAGAGAGAGAGAGAGAGAGACAGAGAGACAGAGAGACAGAGAGAGAGAGAGAGACAGAGAGAGAGAGAGAGAGACAGAGAGAGACAGAGAGAGAGAGAGAGAGAGAGAGAGAGACAGAGAGAGACAGAGAGAGAGAGAGAGCGAGAGAGAGAGAGAGACAGAGAGAGACAGAGAGAGAGACAGAGACAGAGA
>JAAGKR010010163.1:0-14544 GCA_011419295.1 Clarias macrocephalus
TAGAGGAGGCGTGGCCTGTGTATTCGTCAGTTCAGTAGAGGAGGCGTGGCCTGTGTATTCGTCAGTGCAGTAGAGGAGGCGTGGCCTGTGTATTCGTCAGTGCAGTAGAGGAGGCGTGGCCTGTGTATTCGTCAGTACAGTAGAGGATGTGTGGCCTGTGTATTCGTCAGTGCAGTAGAGGAGGCGTGGCCTGTGTATTCGTCAGTGCAGTAGAGGAGGCGTGGCCTGTGTATTCGTCAGTGCAGTAGAGGAGGCGTGGCCTGTGTATTCGTCAGTGCAGTAGAGGAGGCGTGGCCTGTGTATTCGTCAGTGCAGTAGAGGAGGCGTGGCCTGTGTATTCGTCAGTGCAGTAGAGGAGGCGTGGCCTGTGTATTCGTCAGTGCAGTAGAGAGGGTGTGAGTTCAAATCATTCCTTTGATACATTTTGCACAAATTCAGCTCAGGATAAAAAAGAAAATAATAATAAAAAAATTTAAAAACTTCCTGCTTTGCAAGTCAAAGTAAGAGTGTAGAGTTCAGGCATAACTGTAAGATCTGAGAGTGTGTTTGTAAAACGAGAGTGTGTTTGTAAAACGTCTTTAGTTTCACTCAAATGTCAAAAGAGCATCAGACCCAGGCAGGTTCACGTCCTCCTCCTTTCTTTCTCTCCACCTTCGATTTTTTTCCCTTCCTCTGTTTGTGAGTGAATGCCAGAGCCTTTCATTTCTGCAAGAAAGCCACAGGGCGAGCAGATGCAAAGCCTCGTGGGTAAAAGAAGACCTTCAGCCGCATTACAAATTCCCCACTTGAAATTCCTGACTGTGCTGCGGTGGTTTCTTTTAGTCCCATCTGTAATTTTCATCACTTCTTTCTGTGCTAAGTGAGAGTGGTTGGATTTAATGAAAGTGTTTGTGTGTGGTTAATACACTCGCTTTAGTCTTGCGTGAAAATCGATACGAATCAGAAAGATAATTATGCAGAAACCTGATGCGTACTGGTTTTTGGGCTGCGTGATGTGGTTTTTCGCTCCTCCAGGCCCTCATGGCTTTTGATCTCCATTTCCCACAATGCACTGCACAGCGGTGTGATACTCTCCTTCATTCAAAATCCCAAGCTTCAACCATCTGTTCGATTCTACCTGCTTTTTTTTTGGGCCCCCCCCCCCCCCCCGCCCTCGCCACACACACCCACACACACACCTATCTGGAACTGCTACGTGTCTGGAGAGCACGCTGCGCTTCCATCTGCTCATACGCACAAACCACCGCTGTTCATTTAACATCAGTTAGTAAAGCAGGATATGAGGTAGAAGAATAGACAATAGGTTTTGGATTTCTCCTAAACCAACATCTGCATGACTGCTTCTCTTGCACGGATGCTTGTCCATTTGGTTGTTTCAACTGTCAGTTTTATTAACACTGATCAGCCATAACACTGACATTAAGATCACCTAGATTTTAGCGGTCCTTTGTGTGTGTGTGTGTGAGACGCTGTGGGAGTGGCTCCATGAATCGTCTGGGGGTGTGATGTGGTGTTTGACACCAGGCCATTGGCAGCGGATGCTGTTGGTTGCGAGTTGGGGCTTCCATGGAATCGACTTGGTTGCCTGATGCGTCCCAAGGGTGCTTGATCAGATTGGGATCTGGGGAGTTCTGATGTTGGGGGCCTTGGGAGTTTTGCCTGCTGGGCCACTGCCCGGCAAGTTGTGGTGCTTTTGGTGCACATGATGTCCAGCCTTGATGTTTTTCAGCAGTTTGTGCTGCATTGAATTTTCTGTGGGATCGGACCGGACCTGCTGGTAAGCCTTTGGTGTGCATGATCCTGTCACCAGTTTCCCGGTGCGTAGCTGATAATCAAAGTTATAAGTTATTTGAAACTGGCCTGGCGGAGAACTTTGTTGTGGCTGATCGGTGTATGTTATCCTTGAAGGTATTTTCTTGGGCCTTGGTGCAGGTCCCAACCCTGGATAAAAAATAAAAAATCGAAAGAAAAGGGCATCCAGTGTAAAGCCTGTGCCAAGCCAGATGTGCAAATAGTACAGTCCGCTGAACAACCCCTTAACCAGAGGTTAAAAACATCCTTGAAGGGATTTTCTTCCTAAAACAAAATGTCCAAAAATACGTTCTGCACATTTGTCAAACCTTTCCATAATATACAGCTTGTACAGCATAATGTATAGTGCAAATGCCTGCGTCCTTCATGAAACATGACTAGAGGATATTATAACAGGGATACATTTTTTATGTATTTATGACACATTTATGTGATTTTTTTAACCTTGCACTAATATTTCTACAACTTCTATTATTCATGTTTGACCATGTTTCAAACATCCATGCTTTCATTTTGGAACAAACCTGCAAAATGTTTTCTTCCTCCTTCCATTGACAATGTTTGAAATTTGTCCTCCGGAATGTTCGAAATTCTTTATCCAACTTATCTGAGAATCATTACTGTGGGTGTGGCTTAATATTTGAATGAATATAAAAGGTGCTACTATAGACAGAATGCAGTGATGTTTTTTTGCTTCGAGTAAATCCAGACCTTACTTTATGATGGGCTCAAAATACTTAAACAATAAAAAACAAGAGTAAAAAATATACAAATACAAATACCTAAAAACTGTACAAAAAATATGTTAAAACTTCCAGGCCTTCAAAAGTGTGTTTTAATGCGCCAGCTGAAATACTCATCAGATAAGGCATTTCTCCTCACCTTAAACTCAGTCCTCTTCCAAAGGTGCAGTTTCAGTGTTTATCTAAATGATAAACTTAAAGATTGATGTGCTTAGACAGCCCTTAAAACATCTGATGAGTCCCTTCAGGTTGGTAACATGAACATACAGTAGCCTTATTATATTAAAAGATCCAGTGACAAACCTTTCATTATTAAACTTTGCCCCGCCCACATCGGCTGTAGAAGAAATGTGTTGTTTGCTGAGCTGAAAGGGGCTCCGCCTCATCACGCCACTCATCATGTTTTATTCCTGGATGCTCTCGTACGAGGAAGCAGTGCTGCTAAGTTTCTGCGTTCTTGTGATCTGAAACACTGACCTCGTGGTGTTTTATTCCGTATGTACCGTAGGCCGTCTCCGTGTTCACCCAGATTTCATAGAGAAAGTGAAATGCTCTTGGGTTTAACTCTCGTGTGTAACAACACTCAGTCCTCCCACTGAGCACAGACCAGTCAGGATTTCTGCCTACTGGTGAACATGGAAGCGTGTATGTTTTTTGAAAGTGAGAGGAGGGATTTTGCTTTGCTCAAGTCCCAGAGGAGGGTTGGATGAGCGCTTCCGAGCTTCTGGCTTCGGTTAGATTTGGAGTGAAGCTGTCCGCTTGACCCAGCGAGTCGCCACCGAGTGGATGCTCATGGACAAAAAGCTGATTTTATCTCAGAAACACGGTGCTGCAGATGCACTCGTCCTCATAACCTCTATATCCAGTTACAGCAGAATTAAACACTGAGTGTTACACTGCTATAGGAAAATACTCACAGACACCATGGTGCCATGAAGCAACGTATTAAATGACACACTCACTCATCGTCTATACCGCTTTATCCTGTATTCAGGGGCACGAGGGGGCCTGGAGTCTATCCCAGGAGGCTTAGGGCACTCAGGCAGGGTACACCCGGATAGGATGCCAATCCACACACACATACACACACTCACAATCTGCATGTCTCTGGACTGTGGGATGAAACCGGAGTACCCGGAGGAAACACAGAGGCGGGAATCGAGTCTGGTCGGGAATCGAACCGGGACCCTGGAGGTGCAAGGCAACAGTGCTACCACCTTGCTGCCCTAAATGACATACTATAATATTTAATTAAATTTTTTTATTTATTTCGTTTTTACTCATGTTGTCTTATTTATTTACTTATTTTGAAATTTTGTTCATACGCTAAGTAGATAGATAGATAAGTGGAAAGAAACCTCACGTTTGATAATTACAAAATATTTATTTATTTATTTATTTGTTTGTTCTTTCATTATTAAATTTTATTTCTTTCTATCCATTCTCAAATATAAGTTATTACCTATATAAACAATAATACCATAGTAAACCTTTGAAAATGTTGTGGAAAAACAACTTCAATTTAATTTTACCAACATATTAAAATACACACATTTAAAATATAACATTTGTTTAACATTCGCTAGTTCGATTCCCGGGTGATGCTGTAACCTCTCGCAGCCGGAGGTCTAGACAGAGCTGATTGGCTGAGCTCTCTCAGAGGGGAGGGATGAGAGGTACTTAGTGCTCCCACATTAATCACTTCTCTACAGCCAGTCAGGGGCGTACGTGAGCTCACGCGAGCGGAAGGAGCGGATAGCGCCGTCCTCCGAGTGTGTGACTCCGCCCCCAACGGTGTGTGGGTGAACAGTTCGAAAAGATGCGGTTGGCTGGCGTAACGTGGTTCGGAGGAAACACGTGATAGTCTTCGGCCCTCCCGGCTGAGTGGTAGTAGTAGCCTTAATGTGGGAGCCCCCTAGTGACAGGGAGGAATTGGACACCACTAAATTAGGGAGAAAATCAGGGAACAACCTTTTTTTCCTTAGTTTTTCTCACTTTGTTGTGCGGTCCAGTGTGCACTCCTGCCTTCACCGCAGTGTTCCTGTGATTGGACAGACAGATTACCAGACATACAGGCTCTATGCAGTACAGTATGATGATAAAAGGAAAGAAGTCTCACCTTGGTCATCAGAAAACATTTTGGTACAGTCTGCCTGAAAAACTAAACGTTAGAGGAGGCGTACTCAGAGCTGAAGGACATTGTGAGCGGATCATGCTAATTAGCTGAAGGCCGTAGCATCAGCCACGTTTCTACTTTTTCTGCTCTTTATCATCATGCATTGTGCTGAAACATTTTTTTTCCTTCCTGAGAGGACAATGATGATCTTTCCCCATTTGGCTCGTATTGTGCTGAGTGCAGAATGTTTCCGGATCTACAGTCATGGAGATTGTTACAGTGAAATAATTACAGTTTTCTTTCTTTCTTTCTTTCTTTCTTTCTTTCTTTCTTTCTTCTTCTTTCAACATGCTGGAATTTTATGGGTTGATGCGTCCTACTGCAAGTCAGATGATTATTTTACTATTATTATTAGTAGTAGTAATATTAATAGTAGTAGGTAGCAGTAGAAGTAGGAGGAAGAGGAGATTAATATGAGATTGTTAAACTTATTTCTAGTCAAATGTTACTAAACTTGCCAGCAAAAAAAAAAAAAAAAAAACAATAGATAATTTTGCTAGTTTTAGGGATTTATTTCTACTTTATCTGCCTCATGGATTTATTCTTCCTCCTAAGCCTCCTGTGATAGGACAAAATGTTCTCTCTTTGTTAGCGTGGCATTTAATGGATGCACTTCCTGCGGATTTCAGGCTTTGTCCTGTAAGGACACCTGTCTGTGCCTGAGAACTGAAATTTCTAAACACAGCCAATAGGAATTGAACGGTTTATACACTGCAGCCATTATGGCAATTTCTCCGAGTGAACGGTTCTCTGCGAACGTCTTCACCGTCTGATTGTCGGAGTGGATTTGAAGCTGCATCAGTCAGACTTTTGGTGTCTCTGTCTCAGGCATCTGAGGAGGAAGCGATAATCGTGGGAACGGCCGTAAAACAGGAGCTGACAGAAAAGCCAGACAGAACACGGAGTAAACGGTGGAGATACACAACCTGCTGCGAGGGTTTAATCAGCTCTCTGGAAAAACGTCTATTTCTTAGGCAACAGAGAGAACGGAGAGATGTTTCACTCAGACATGAGACTGATATTGTATTGTTTGAAACTAATGTTCTAAGTGTTTAAATGACCGTTATGAAAACAAGGCTGAAAAACACAAGTTGTTTTTCTATTTTCCATTAAAAGTAGCAGCTTTGTAAGAACGCAAATGTTGAGTCATGATAATTATATTTAATGCTGAAAATAAATAAATAAATAAAATAAAATCTCTCTCTCTCATGATATACAGTGGAACCTCGCATTGCGAGTACCGCGGTTTGCGAGTGTTCCGCAAGACAATCAAAGATTTTTAATAAATTTTGACTTGAAAAAAGAACAAGTCTTGGTTTACGAGTACCGAGTATCATGTATCACGCATAAGCTTCTTGTTTTGATGTTGAGTGTCACATGATCACAACTTAGCCAATGGTTTTTTTCTCCCTTGTGCTGCGGAATTGTGGGTAATCGTCTCCCCTGTTGGGTCTTAGTGCTCGTCTCTCACTGGTATAATCAACATCAGTGCACGCGTGTACTGTTTACTATAACACTGTGACCACGTGTGTGTGCGTAAAACATATTTTATTTTGTGTTTGTAAATGTGTGTGTACGGCGCTATCCGCTCCTTCGACTCCCCTGATTGGCTGTAGAGTCGTGATTAATGTAGGAGCACTTAATACCTCTGCGGCTGCGAGAGGTTACAGCACCACCCGGGAATCGAACTCGCAATTTCCGAATGATAGGGCGAGCACTTTACCACTGAGACACTTGGAGGCCCGAAGCAGAGAATTTGACACCGTGCCCCACACACACACCAACACACACACACTCTCTCACCTTTACACCCGGTTTCACATCCACTTCTCGGTTTCACATCCACAAAGAGACACACACACTCTCTACTCTACACAGAAACTCTGCTCTGTCGCGATTCTTTTCAAAGGTAAAGTGCTGGTTATTTATTTAGTTTTTTTACAGCAGTGATTTCATTAGTATGCACTCATGCGAGTGTCAATAGTGATGTTCCTTGCTAATTTTTCAGATAAAACAGTCACGCACATTACTCACACACACACACACACACACACACACACACACACACACACACACACACACACACACACACACAGCGCCTGTGCGCATAAACGAAACACTTATCTGTCTGGATTTATTTTTACTATTTTTTAAAGGTAACGTGCAGGTTCATTTGTTTTATTTTTACTATATAATTTGTATAAATTCTTTTTATGTATTTATTTTTTTGGGCTGTGGAACAAAGAATTTGAGTTTTCATTATTTCTTATGGGAAAATCCAATTTGGTTTATGAGTGTTTTGTAATACGAGTGTTTTGTAAAACGAATTATGCTCAAAATCCAAGGTTCCACTATATATATATATATAGTTGTCTGTATTTGTGGCAATGAGTAGTTGAAATATTCAAGTTTTACATTTTATTTATTACATTGCAATTCAACAGGCAGAGTAATGCTTTACACTGTAATAAGTGATATCATCAATCTAGTCTAATTTAAATACATTTTCTTAAAATGACAACCAACCAGACACAAGATTATTCATGCTACTGCTAGACAAATTTTTACTCATATTTAAGCATACATCTCTTGTTACATTAGCAGATAATTTTGATAATTATAAAAATGTAATTCTTGAAACAAGCAAAAATACATAGATAGCGAATAGAACAATACATTTGAGAGAATATTTGTAAAAATCTGTCTAGAAAGGATTAGTAATATTGTATTTGGTTGGTTTTAATATTATGTATTGTAATTCTTAGAATATTATTCAAATAACACTGGAGTAAAGGGAAATTATAAAAATTTAGTAAAAAAGTATTTTAAAAAAGTATATATTATACAGATGTAAGATGGCTGTCAGCAGCAGTATAACCATCTCTATTATACTTTGTTTCTGTTTATGTACAATCAAGGAATATGTTCGTAATGAAAATTAATTTGAGTGTACAAATATAAATAAAGAAATACCTTCTATCCAACTTACAATCAGAAGTGGCGGATAGCGTTTTCCTCTAAGTAAGTTACGCCATCATGTAAGTAAGTTGCCGCAGCTCAAAAAGATGTGTCATCACATGTTCCAGAAAAAGCATGTGATAGTCTTTGCCCTCCCTGGTTGGCAGTCGTCGCCTTTAAAGGTTGACTGCCTTAACCAAGAGAGAGACGGAAATTGGCGATGACTAAATTAGTGAGAAAATCAATTAAAAAAAAAATCATAAAAGTAGATGAATAAAATAATCTTAGCTGAAATAATAACATGATGTTCCTTTTCAAATAAAATGTTCAAGTTTCTCTGGTGAAAGGCTACTGCAGGGTTTCTCATCTCACTCCATGTCTGGATTCATGTGAATCTTTTCGGGACAGGTTGTCTTCTTTTATTTTCACTCTTACACCTCTAAAGCAACATCTTGCATCATCACACATCTAGTGGAGACGTTATGTCTAATAACCTCAACATGAAATGGAATTAGTTGTCATGCGGGCCTTTATTAAAAGTGACGGCTTACATCACTGTCTTTCTCCGACACTGTTGAGGTTTTGTTTAATATGATTTGCTTGTTTTGCTGTCAGATATAATTTGCTCACAGCTCTTGGTGTGTAATTAAGCACTCCTATCTCAGATGGTTAAATAAAGTAGAAAAAGTACTTTGTGCTTTTGTTTAAGGTTGCGCATCAGGCACAAGGTAAATTAATGGCGTTGATTTCACTGAGTCAGTCCAACCCAATTAAGCTTTAACATGACGAAGAAATAAGGCAGGAGGAAAACGTCAAACAAATGCAGTGGTTAGGGTTGCTGTAGTAACAGATCATTACCAGGGAATCACAGGGTGAACATTTCACTTATTAATTATTTTAGAAGGAAACTTTATGTATTTAAAAAAATGAAAGAAGGAGACTCTAGTGTCGGCACTTTTGTCAATAAGAGGTACAGCTGCGACTTCTACAACTTCCTAACTTCTAAAACTTAATGTTTCTTTTTTTTATAAAGTCTCTATTTACAATTGAAAATGAAAAGGTTGTATATAAAAGGACAAGATGAAACTGCAGTTGTACAGGTAGGTTTTCCTAATCTATTGCAGATAAGAACTGAAATTCAAGCAGGCAACTGAACTTGTGGCATCGGATTAGTCCAGTGAATCAAGGCGAGTTTTAGCTTTACAGAGTCACACGTTATTTCACAGGATACAGAAAATGTCAATTTGTTTTTGTTGCTGAAATTATGGCTCCATATAAAATGAAGAGAGACAAGTGCAGGGCAAAAATACACACGGGTAAGCTTCGGAAGCATCAGAAGGCAGCGGGAGCAGTATTCTGACCGCCCTGACAGGGAAAAACACTGTTGTGGCATCTCCTGGTGGTGGCATGGTGGCTTGTTCTATAATGCCTTATCATCTGGTCAGAAACAATGATCTCTTTATAAAAGGTTGAGGTGAAGATGGGTGTTTTGCTCTCTTCTCCCTCTGAAGGAAGTCGCGGCTTGGCTGTGTCTTCTTGGTCTGAAAATTTCAACGGAGGTTCTCAGGCACGCATACCAAGAATCTTGATATTCTTTGCAGTTGTTCCACTGATGATGAACATCAAGAGATAGATTGTTTTTCCATTCTGCAAGCAGGTTCAAGTCTCTATAAACTTACTCATAATGGTAGCGGATGAGGTCCAACATCTGTAAAATCAACCAAATTGATACGATATGATCTGAGCTCTACTTTGCAGCACTGCTATAGTAAACAGCAGTGGACTGAGCATACAGCCCAGAGGGATGCCGGTGTTCAGTGTGCTGATGTCGAACCTAAAAGACTGGGGTTTTCTTTTCAGATTCAGATGCAGGGGGAGGTCTTCAAACCAAGCAATACTCATCTTTATTTTCATGAGGGTTGGTGAAAAAAGTCTACTTATTTTGAAAGTCATAAGGAAATAATTAAATGCATTTGCATTCAGTTTTCAGACAGACAGTTTTGTCTATTCTCAGCAAATTCGCTCAGTCAGGGTCTTGCAAGGTCATCTACGGAATCCTTTCGGTAATTACAGATGCTCAATCTGCATCCCAACACTGATTTTAACTCATCCTTGAACACCTTCCTTTATTTCACCCCTGGCACCATCCTGAGTCGAGAGAGATTATTAGCTTAAGTGAAGTTTATTATCTCTCCAGTGCATAGCAAATCAAGTTTGACTGTATTTGTCTGCAACTAAAGTCACAAAAAGTCTTTTAGATCAAAGGACATTTTCTCACGCAACTTCTTTTGCAGATTAAATTGTGAAATGTCATATTTTTTGTTGTTCTACATACTGATGGTACCTAGGTTTTGGGTTCCCCTTGTGCCACTGGGGAAGCTTTGGCCCCTTTAGGCATGGATTCACAGGGCCTTTGGGGGGATATGCTGTGTTGCCTGGCACCAGAACATTGGTTACAGTTCCTCTGGGTGTAGTGGGTTATGGGATGGGCCTCCATGGATCAGACTTGGGGCTTGATCAGATTGGGATCTAAGGAGTTTGGAAGTTGGATCTCTTTTTAGGCTCTTTGTCTGCTGGGCTAGGTGTGTGGTGGGCAGTGGAGCACTGGGTGTTCTGGTGTCTTTTGTGGCCAGCATTGACTTTTTCTTGGCTTTTCTGTGGGATCAGACCGAAAGCTGGCCTGGGTGGGCATGGGTAAGCCTTGGGTACCCTTGATATAGTTGGTGATCAATATTGTTCAGTTCACCTGTCTGTGGTCATAATGTTATAGCTGGTATAGGTATATACGATACATCACCGCTCAAATAAATGTATTTTTTAATTTTATTTCTAGCTTGTTACATAAGTAACAGCTTGGTTAACAGATAGCTCAAGCAAATAATATCACGTTTGTGAGAAATACTACAAGTTAATCTCCGTCTCCACCCTACCTAGTATCACACCTAACATCTTTTAGTGCTAATTCTACTGTACGTGTTAAAATGTGTACAAAGTATTAAAATAAAAGATGTCCTGAGTTTATATTGGTCCTACATGATATGGCCAGATACCCATGTGTCATAGAAAGGTGTAAAGTCAAACCATAACACATTAAATTTATTTATTTTTTCTTTAAAAAACAATTAATATAACATATATGGAAGGAATCTGCAGTGTCAGACATTTGTAACATTCGGAAATAGAAGCTCAACAGGACAGAGGAATTTAGGCTTCTGAGTTGTTCCGGTCTGATTGTTGTTAGCATACGGCTCATCTTGTCGGATCAGAAAACATATCTATGTCGAGGTTTATTACGTGATCTGTTGGGAAATTTCCCATCAGCTGGTAATTTGAAACTCATGTACCAGTTTGTGTCTCATTTAGACCTGCACTGCTCCAACCGGGGGGAATAATGATGCTTTGGCAAGGATCTGGAGGGCTTGGGGAATTTGGAGGGATTTAGCCATATCAAACCACCTGCTCTGCTTGGTGATGACCTTTTAGCGAAGATTAGCATCCGTTCGACACCTGTAGGTAGATTATGAGAATAATTATGTCTTATATTCGCTCATAATGGTTGTTTCATTTTAATGGCTCTTGGATAAGCTTCGGTGTTTGCTCGTCTGAGCTTCATGAGTAAGATGTTTCAAAAGAAGCATGGTCGATGGCATCGTGTCAGGACGACCCTGTTTTCTCCCTCTCTCTCTCTTTTTATGCACTGCATAACATTGTCATTCAGAGTAATCCATCACTGTCATGACACTTTAATCATACTGCAGACAGACAGCTGTATCTGTATTGCTGTCAAAACACAACATGTTTTATGGATGATCAAAACAAGGTCCAGACTTCCATGTCTCCAATTTATTATATTTCCCTTCATGATTTGATTAGCGCAGCTTGGTAGCTTGTTAGCCAGAGATTGGTGGGATCTTTGAACTATGTTAGGAACCAGATCTGGGATCTTGAAAATTTGTGTAATTGAAGGCTTTTCTATGGTAATTTGTTCAGGGACTGTCTGTAATGTGTATTATTCTGGCAAACCCAATAGTCATCATACTGTAGTCATAATTCTAGCAAAAGTTAAGACGCAAGGTGACCAGACGAAGTTCAGTAATCAACAATCAAGTAATTTAAGGCTAAACTCAGAACAGATGAACACATTAGGTAACACAATGGTGGATGATTACAGAGGCAACAAGGCGGTTGGTGGAACAAAACAAAGGTAGACAAAGAAACCACTCAAACAAACATTTATATAAATAAAAGAAAGGTTTTGTCTGTACATTGGTCAGAACTCGCTCTTTCAATGATATCTTCACATTTCATACATTAGAGGAACCCGAAACCAGTCTCAGAAAATTGTCTGTCTGTCTGTCTGTCTGTCTGTCTGTTTAGCCATAATTTGTCACAGCAGAACCACTGCAAACCTTTGCAGTCTGAACAAAATTTAATGGAGCTTTGCCAGTCCTTTGGTATCTGTCTGCAGTTAAAACCTGCACCATAAACAAAATCCAAAAGATCTTCTTGGGCGGTTTTGTGCCAGATTATGAACCATATGTTTTAACAGTGTACTGCGATTGCGTCAAACTGTGGGCGTGTCTTAAATCGACAGTTGGACAGAATGTAATTAAACTTTTACAGTATTTAGATCTCTGGCTGAAGTTTAATCTGCACCATCAGTGAATCTACATGTGGAGTAAAAGTGATGTTATGAACAGTTATGTGTGGGATTTAATAATCTACTTTAAAATAATCTACTAATGCGCTACTGTCTCAATGTAAACAAACACCTGCACCAATAGATATTAATGAGAAAAGATAAAGTGAATATTTTTACTGGGATTAGTTCATATTCTCACTTTGGCTGAAATAACAGCGCTGAAGTGATATAAGTAGTATAAGGTATAAGAAATAATAATATCATGATTGCATTAAAAATGAAGATTATTTTTAGCTTTAACCCTTTTACTCTTTAAACTCTTTTGGGTAGTTATGATCTCTTGATGGGTAGTTACACTAGTCTTAAACATTAGTGTTCTCTAGCTTAGTGCTGTCGAACCCGTATTGCTGTAGAGGCCTTGTTTATTCTTGCCCTCCATTTTCTAATGAAGATAGTTATATTAATACAAACTTTACTGGAGTATTTACACCTTTTCATTTACTCAATTGTTGACTGACCAGATAAGGGGTCTTTTGCTAAAAATCACCAAGTTTATTTTTCAAAACTAGCATGACAGTCTTCTCTCCTGAGTGTTTTCTCCCCAATGTATTCTTTAATCTGATGTGGAAGACTTATCCTTTCATTAGAGCTTTGGTGCTCATGATCTACGGACATTTAAAACCTATAAAACGTGTCTTTCATAAGAGGTGACTGTGTACCAGAGCAGATCTTCATGATAAACTCTCTACTGTAGCATTAACTGTGCAGTTACTAATCGATAAATTCCATCTTGCACAGCAATAAATGTTGTAAGCTACTTGCAAATTGGACATTACTTTAAATACATTTAGCTCATTTAATTTCCTTTGATGCTGTATAATTTGTTTTAATGTTTTTTTAATGTCCAACATATTACCTAGAACAAAATCTGGGGTGTCATTTATTATTATTATTTTTTTACAAAATTCACTTGTTAATGTGCATTATTATTATTATTATTATTATTATTATTATTATTATTATTATTATTATTATTATTATTGTAAATGTGCACCTTGTGAGCATTAATATGTGCAATTACTTTGATTCATTTATTACTAATATAATACACATAAAAGAATATAACTGCTATCGCATCTTTCCAGCACTAGGTATACACATGCATATGACTGCTCAAAATATACACACATCTTAACACTTGTGCCTTTAATTGTTTCTTTTTTTAATTTGCTTTGTTGTTTGCTGGTTGCATTGGTTTACATTTACTGTATTATGGTTTTATATCTTACTGGTGAAAATGTTATCCAAATGAATAAATAAATAAATAAATAAATACATTTATTAATTAACTAAGATAATAATTCTATTTTTATGTTTATTTGTTTTTAACAAAATTAAATTTTCTAATTATCCAGAACTATTACGTTTTTAAAAATGTAATAATTATAATTGTAATTGAAATAGATTCGAAATATATATTTTTTTCATCTTTATTTGATAGAAACTTTTTCTTTCTGTAGTTAACAAAAAAAAAATGCATCCTGTTTCTGAAGGCAGTATGGAGATGCCCTTGGGTGAAAACCAAGTTATTTGTACAATTACTATGACATTAAAACAAATCTAACACACTGCTTCGTATGCTAAACATCTGTACCACTAAATCACATCTCTTATTGTATTTTTATTTGTTCTACCAATTTTAATGAACTGATAAAGAATGCCGTAGCACATCCTAACCAGGTTTAATCTTTGAGTTTGTTCATAATGAAAAATAGTCACATTCCTGCTGGTAATATTATTTCTGCTTCATTGCACCATCACGTCATTGATTGTTTTATCAGAACAGCCCAACAGCACAATGATTTTAATGATGTAATTATGATTTTAGTCACAATTTTGCTCCCAACCATCACTGTCTATAAGCATTTGAGCTTGGATCTGTTTTTCCTTTCAGCATCAACAATATTTTTTTTTCTTATTCCATGTTTTTTTTTTTTTTCCACCAGTTTATTTCATAGCTGAGGGCCAGAGGGCAAAGGTGCCAGATGCTACTTGATGCATATGTAGGAGGGGAATTTGAATAATGTGCTTAGGGTAATTATGAAATTTCACGTATGAGATTTGACATCCTCTCTGTGAACAGCAGTGAAGGTTCTGCTTCGAAACATTCTTTTCTTCTGCTTCTATAAGCAGTGGTGTTTTGTAAATTTTAT
>JAAGKR010010164.1:0-23815 GCA_011419295.1 Clarias macrocephalus
AACTCAATGACAAGGCCAGTGTGCTAACGTGCCATTAGAAAATCTCCCAACACCAGACATGTCAGGTTGCCTTTTCATGTTATCGCAGTGTGTTTACATAATAGAAGCCTTCCGGGTTTTGCCTTGGCCAACGTCTCAAGAGTGGTTTCAGATATCACAGTTTAGAATTATTCACTTGGCAGACTTGATGAGTGGGAGTAGGTGCAGGTGCAAATGGAGCTGGTATGTCCTCGGGGTGCAGAAAGGGGGAGAGAGAGCGATAGAGAGGGAGACATTGAGGTGATGAGGGTTAACAGATGCAGAGTATATAGAACACTGATATGAGACATGAAAGAGGTTTTCTTGGGGCTTGTTAGCCAATTGGGTCAAGATTCTGGGTCACGTCTTTCCTCAATCAACTCTCAAAGCACTTGGGGAAATTGGTTAAAATGATGCTAATGCTCTATGAAAAAATATTTTTGAATGAAATTGATTAAGTAATGTAATGATGTAATTATAACCTACAGTAGAAATCTTTGTGATTTTTGTCTGTAACAGCATACGTTTTGATTAACTAAACACTTGTGTGTGTTGAAACATTAAGATATCTCTACAATTACCTTTCTATTTGACAATTTACATTTTCACCATATTCTTTATGCTTTTTTAAGCATAGGGTGTTTTTTTTTTTTTTTTTTTTGCACCTTGCCTAAACATATCTGAAGCCTTGTTTAAAGTAGTGAATAATAAAATATGCACAGTAAATTATTCAGACTCTTGCAAGGATATAAAGTATCTGACATACATTTTATTAACATTAAAGATAAGATAAGATAAGATAAGATAAGATAAGATAAGATAAGAAAGGATAAGATATACTTCATTCGTCCCATAGTGGGAAAATTTCTAATCAATCCCTACAACAAAAACTGATAATGTATTGTATGTAGCACCTAAGAACCGTCTAACACATTATTAAAATCTGGAACCCCAGACATCTGGAGCATGAAAATGAATGAACACTTAAACACTTGGTGAAGTTTTGTTTATAAATAAATAAATAAATAAATAAATAAATAAATATACATTCGAAATTACATCTTTTTTAATGGTAAAAATAAGAGCATTTCCACACACAATGGGAACTCATGATGATGGGAACTCACATGACTGGCCATTGTACAGCTGTGCGGACATAAGAAAATAACTTGTTGGTGAAACTAATAAATAAATTTAAAAAATTCAGTTTGCTAGGGAGCATAAAGATTTTGGACTTGTCATGTGGTCTGAGGAGTCCAGATGGACCCTATTCCGGAGCGATGGGAGTCATCATATCTTTTATTCATCCATCCCAGTAACTACAGACATTTCTAACAATTCCTAATATATGTATAGAAAAGCAAAGACATTTTCCAAGTAATATTAATAATTAACCTGTGGAATGTGTGACATTTAAACAGCCTTAAGGAATTAGCAAAATACAAAGCATGATACTGTACTCATTACCATGGTTTAACAGTTGTAACTCAAAATACTGTAAACATTTCAGTAAGGTTAATATTGGCTTCCTTTCTTTTTTTGTGATGGACTATGACAAACGTTCCCTTTGCAGAACTTTGTATATTTCCAACACATTGCACATTTCCATAAATAATGCCTTACAATAACAAGGGGAGGAAGACAGCTAAGACAGCTGCATCCACAGCAGCCAAGCAGGCCACACATCTGCATCTCCTAATTTCGAAGTCATAAATGTTCTTACATATTTTATTATTTTTTAATCTTGAGTTATTATACAGAGTTTAGTGCGAACTGTTCAGCTCAAACCATTATTTAAGGATGCAAAATATACTGTATGTGGAGTTTTAAATTTCATCTACGTCAGCTAAATGCTAAATAATAAATAATATTATCATAGGTCTTGATCAGTATAAATTCTCCTGCTCTGAACACCAACAGTGAAGTTTATATTATACGTTCCGGGTGACAAACGGAACAGTCAGCGTGCAAAGCACAAACATCTGCATTGACAAAGACTTATGGTAATGTACTTCTATGCTCAGCAATTTTCTCAGTGCCTCTAAGATAGACTGTAATATTTTGTGGAAATATTCACTGGTAATCATGAGTCTATTTAATTACTATTATTGTACAAGGAAATGTTTGACTGCATACATTTTAGATTAATTGCCACATTATGCTTGGTTACTAATGAGTTCCATACTTAGTGGAAAGCAGACTGTTTTGTTATGGAAAGAAACTACAGTATAGTGCTTGAAATGCAAAAATTTAGAAATTTTGTCCAAATGAAAGACAGAACAAAGTTTTGAGACTAAGTTTTCCAAACAAGCTACTCGATGTAGGGTTTGTAGTACAGTGTTATACCTGTACAAAGTTTTAAGACCGCATAAGAACTACTGTAGAATTGTATTTGAAAGCGTTGCCCCACATCTATCCCTAATAATGACTTACAATCCCCAAACCAAAGATACTTTATTGATCCCAAGGAAAATTCCAGAAAGAGCTCTTCCTGCGCATAGACACCTCCTAAGACACTGCTGGGATTTAAACCCAGCATCTCCTGTTTGCTTGACCGAAATTTTACCCAACTAAGACACAGCACCAGAAGCTCAGCCAGCAGTGCTGAAACCCAGGAACGAACCAGGGACCTTTAGATTTAGACCCTTTAGACCTTGGATTTTTGCTCAACAGCCTTTTATTTTAAATATGTTTGTCTTTAAGTTGCTTCATTTTTAGTGTATAACAGTGACAATAGCAATGTCTATTTTAACCCAATATTAGCTAAAATAAATAAGATAAAAATAAATATGTCCAACAATGTTATCCAAAATGTACAGTTCATAGACAATAATATGACTCCATACAGTATATCAGCAGATAAACTGTTAATGGCTACACAATTTACATCTCACTATTTTTCCAACTTTTTAATCATCATGTGAGTGTGGGGGTGTTTTGAAGGATTTGGAAAGAGTTATTTACAGTTTATTTACATTTAGAGTTTATTTACCTCCCAGTGGAAATTTTTGTTTGATTTTTAGATAAAAAATATTTTTTGTTTGTTTTTGGCAATTCATGTTCTTCCAGCTCATACAAAAAAAAAAAAAAACAGTTGGAAGAGTAATTATTTCACATACTGTACAAAGGAGTCCATCACTGGACTATTGTTGTCTGCCACAGATTGTTAGAACTGTCGGTGTTTATTATAAAATATTTATTATTAAGACTGAATGTATTATAAATTAGGCACAGGCCTAAACATCTTCTTCATGTGTATATGTGTTCTGCAGACTGGACAGTGGGATCTTCTCTGTATGTCGCGGACAGTCGATCACCTCGTCTGGCTCTGGAAAAGAGCTTGAGCTGGCCGCCCAAAGAAGCTCAGTGCCAGCACATGCTAAAGCGGCTCCATAATGGAGCACGTGTCACTGTGCAGATGCCCCCCAATATAGAGGGCCGCTGGGTTTCCACCAGGTGAGGACAATCTGGGATCAGATTTGCTGAAAAATACTGAATATAAAAATCTATGCTTTATGCTGTACAGGTAAAGGTTTAAATTATGGATTATTTAAGGAATATCTAGTCCACATTTCCTTTCATTGTTGGCAACATCAATAATTTATGTCACTTGGACATCATGTACTGTAACTCGCATCAAGTGTGCTGCTGCTTATTCAGCGGAAATAAATTTAGGACATAAGTCAAGTTTAAAGTAATAATAACAGGTTTGGGCATGTCAATTATTTTTCAGATATCCATTATATGAACATAACTGGAATGGATAGAATAAATAGAATGGAACCAAAAATTTGTTTTTTACCTTTTTTTTAATCTATATTCTAAATAAAAATGGTCTGTTTTAGATGATATACTTCAATTTAATTTTACAACTCATATTCTATATCCCATGTTCATTCCTATGCCTAATAAGGATGACTAGAGATTATCATGTTGGATTTTATAATGAAAATTTTTGTGTAATATTTTTACATGAATACATACTAAATTCTTCTCATTCATAATAAGTAAAATTAAATTTTCCAACAAAAACTGTAAACATATTTCCTTAAGATCATCTTAACATTGAAATAAATAATAAATAGATTTTTTTTTCACATTATTAAAATGTACTTTTTTTTTTTTGAAAAATGTAATTTTTTAAAAGAAAAAAGAATATCAGCTCAATTTGTATAAATTACATCTACTGTAGTATCATTAATATAATTGAAATAAAAAGGTCACATTTTTTTAAATTACAAAAAAAAATTTACATACTGTAGTTGTCGCCTGCCTGCGAAGGATCATTATCCTTTGCCTCGCGTCACACTTTTTTCTATCTACAACTTTTCCTAAACTATTCATGGGAAATTCATCGAATGTTCACAGATGTTCACTAGCTAGAGAAAGAGTCAATTCAGTTATTTATGGCGATTTTTTGTTTGTTTGTTTTGTTTAGTTTTTTGCATAAATGCAATATTGCATATGATAATGTCATAATGTTACTTCATATAATTGATAGTGAATAGGAACATGTATGCTTGTACAATTCGTTTTATGTTCATTTCTAACCTATATCTATAACCCTATGGCAGCTGCGAGGTACGTCCTGGCCCGGAGTTCATCACTCGACTCTACCACTTCCAACATAACCACACGTTTCAAGCCCACCAGTTCTACTATTCTGACAACCACTGCACAGTGCCCAGCTACACACTGGTGATCCAGGGTCATGTGCACATGCGCCAAGCTTCGTGGGTCATACGTGGTGGCACTGAAGCTGACTACAAAATCCATCATATGCGGGTGAGATGGCATGACGGTACACTGTAACATACATTACATAACATTAATGACATGCTATAGGCCTCCAGGGTAGATGAGGATTTTACAAAAATATGGTATGCCATTTGTAAAAATATATGAATAATAATAATAAATAAATAAATAAAACAGAGGATGGTGTATGTTTTTGCTCATGTTAAATGACATGACCAAAATGTAAAGAAAAAAAGAAAATAGGGTATTCAAATAAAATATAAAATATGAAATAAGGATATAATCAAAAAAAATATACAAATATAAAAAATATAGAAAACATTTAGCTGTAACATTTATAGCTCTTTTATTCTTTCTAACTCTAGAACGTGCAAAGTTGTCTACTGTGGGCATGTAGCGGCCGCTTATGTTATCACTTGTGAATGTACTATACAGTATATTGTCCACTTTAATCATTCCAATGAGAAACAGTAGAAGCTACAGTATAAATACTACAGCCTCTAAATCTCCCTAATTGAGCATAAATAATACTGTGATCAGTTTGACAGAGGTTTATTTGAATTGCGTTTTATGCGCTAGGCTATTAGCTTCATTATTATTTAGCCAAGCGAAGTAAAATGTGCTATGTGCATACACTTACCAGAGGCACAGTTCATCACGTCCTTTCAAGTTTCATTCTTCTTCATAACGTCCCGCTGAACAGTTACCAAGCGGTCATATATGAGGGGATGAGGTGAATTCACGGCTATACATTTTTCACCCGTTTATGTGAGTCAGGGAGTAAGTCAGGATCAAAAGTTGTGAGATGGGAACTGGAGCAACGCCAGCCAGAGCACTTTATACTGTTTAATTTTTTTTTTTTCAAAGAATCAGTTAAGCCAGTCATTTAAAATGAGCATTTGGCGTGTTATATGTAACTTGTGTAGCAATTATTTAAAATATTACTTCTTACGTTGTGTTGTAGTTTAAATAAGGTTTAATTCAATGTATCAATTGGTCCCTTTTATGGCTTGTGGTCCATATAACCATCTCTTAAAAAGTTTATGAAATATTTAAGGGTTGTTTTAGAGGGAAAACTGGAGAATTAAGGAACAAGGGTATCAATTTTGTACACCAGAACAGGCAAATAAATTAGGCCACCCACCCTGGACAATTTTCATTCTTTCAGATATTTATTTTCAGCCTAGGGTCCATTTGGGGTGGGGTCTATACTGTACATATCCCTTTCCTTTCTTTATTGCACCCATGGAATTGCTCTGTAGAGTGTTAATAGGATTTGGTTTCCATTGTGTGTAGAAGTGAAAATCGCATTAAAGTATGAAAAACTGGACTAATTTAAAGAGTTATTTATGCTCACTGACATGGTTACATTCCAGTCTAGAAGACTATTACTAATCAAAATGATGACCAAGGTGTATAGTAATGCACAGTATACATGGGATGTTAAGACCCCGGTTCCCTACTGTTCTACCCCTAACCTAGGTGGTGTGCCACTCAACTGGCTCAGCAAAGGAGCTTAGCAGGCGTTTGGCAAAGAGCTGCGAGGGAATGAAAAGAGCCACCTTGGAGCCAAAGAGAAGTTATGAGCTGTGTAGCGAGGAAGGAAACTGCAACTGTTTCCGCGGCCTGAACTTCACCATGCACGAGCTGCAACTGCTGCGTGTTGAGAAGCAATACGTGAACCGGAATATGGAGCAGCCGGTGGAGGAACTCTTCCTGGGTGATATCGAAACTGATCCGAGCCAACGGATGAGCCACAGGCCCACCAGCTATCAGCCGCCGCTGCAGAACGCCAAGGTCAGTGTTTGTGTGCGAGTGTGCACGGCACGTACTGTAAATGTTTATGCTCTTTCCATATGAGCATATTAAAGTGCTGGGAGGCAATTTGAGACCTGCATGGTTTAGCATGAGTTGAGGAGTGCATGAAAAGATTTTGATGTTGTAAATCAGATTGAAATCATATGTAGGTGTCCGTGTGCGTGAATGAGCGAAAATGGAAAGTATGGTTTCCCAGCTGTTAAGACAGAAATTGGAGGGAACAAGCAAGCAGCTGTGGTTTTTGTATCATTTAGTCATTTAGCTTCATATAAAGACATGATCTATATATTCAAGGACGGAAGCCGCAACCATGTTACATAATGATTCACACTATGATCTCTCGGCGAGGACTTTTCTCGTTGGCTTTTTTTTTTTTTTTTTTGGCTTTTTTTTTGTGCTTTTCTACATTTAAGCATAGTTACGTGTCAACCACTTCAGTCTGTTTACCTCAATAAAATGAGCCCACTGCAAGATCAAAGTTCTCAGTAAAACTTTAGACACAGTGGTTTTTGCTTACCGCATTTTGGCACTGCTCTCGCTATGTCAAACACTCGAAATAAATCGACAGTGAAATTGCCCTGATTTGAGCTTTGATGAGCATTTCAGTCCGTTTACACTTTGGCTCATACTCCCGTCCTTCACAGTCACTCGCATTGTCTGTCTCTTTATCCCCTTTATACAAGTGTGTGCATTCCTGTCCAGCAGTTGTCTCATTTGGATACATGTCGTAGCACAGGCCACATCATGCACTAGCCCAGCGTTCAACAGCTGTCTAAATAAACCAAGCCTTGTTTCAGATGATTTAGATGATTTAACATTCTGCAGATCAGCATTGGGTCAGTGGTCTATCGAAAAGGGCGGAATTGTGATCAGATTATCACCACCAAGCTCCGAGTCGTTCAGTCTTAAGCTCCTCCAAGCAGTGGCCTGAAAGGTGAACCCGACCCTAAGAAACTCCCAGAGCCATCAACATGTGGTATTTGTAGAATTCACGCGGCCGTATGAATTATTCCAGCAAACACATTCCAGGTCTGATTTCATGCATGCCTGGGGCAGTATTGGAAAGTTCTCTGTTTCTCAGCCATCGTTCTGCCTCTGTCGTTGTGCACAAAGCTGAAATAAAGGCCTCATTCAAGTTTGGACTTTACAGTGAGTTTACAGAATATAGCGCCTTTCAAGTGTTTTATATGGGATGCTTTCGAAATATAGCAAAGATCACCACAAACGAGCAGACTGGTCTTGGACATAAGAACTGTATAGTAAAAATGTGGAAAACCTTGTGCCTTTCACTTCCCAGTTTTCCAAAAGCTCATAACTTTTGGTGTCTGCTGTAATTTCAGATCTGCTTAAGTGAGACAGAAAGCACTCCTTACAGAAAAAGATGTCCACATAAATGTGTGCCATTAAACACGGTTTACACAATCCAGCCACATGGAATTTCAAACAAGAGTTGCTCTAAAGACGAAACCACAGAGGGAGGGGAAAAAAACAACAACGACCGTAAATGAGCTCTGAAGCATGTGGCACTCATTTTCATTCTAATCAAGCCTAACGATTTGGTCTACACTTTGATGCATTGTGACCACATCAGCCAAACATGGCAGAACTATGAATAAAAGACATTTAATTAACAACTCTGCCATCCACAAGAGGAGGGATCCTTCCTTTTTTTAGACGGTTTATTGCTGTAATGACAATTCCAGCCATAAATCACAAATAGCAGCTCCGTGCCCAGCTCCGGATCTGTTTTCAGAGGATTCGAGAGTGCCACTCTGTTCATTTGTGGTTATTGGGTGGATCAGAGCGGCATGAGCAAAGGCCAGCGGCAGTCACGACTGTTTTCCTCTCGTTTCCCATTCCTCCGCCGCTGCTTTCCATCGCCCCGTTCCAAACCAGTTCGAGCCAGTCTATAAGTGGTGTTGATTGTTAATTGATTGGCAAGTCAGATGTTGGCGTTATCAGGTTTTAATGATGCAGAAAGTGACGTGAAAGGAAAATATATGTCGTTTTTCTCATGTGGTGTTTTTAACTACAGTAATCACAACTTCCAAATGACTTCAGATAGATTTGGCTAAATGAAAGAGAAACTGGAGCCAGGAAGAAAGAGAGAGAGAGAGAAAGAGAGAGAGAGAGAGTTAGACGTGTTTGTCTGATGTGTTGCATCGCTAAGGCTGAGGTTAGCCAGAAGATCAGGGATTAATCAAGTGAAATCTTCATCAGCACAATGGGGTGAACACATCTTGTCCACACATGCAGTCTGTCTTTTCTTTACTTTTCTTTGTTTCCTGTGCTGAAGAGACACCTTGTTCTAGCACATCATTCCATTTTTGCTTCACACCCTGAATCACAGGAGGAAAGAAACACACACCATTTATTGCACTTCCATAAAATAAAAAGAAATCACTAAAAAAAAATAAAAAAAAACTTCCAAAGCATAAAAGTAGTCATGTACAGTACAGCTCTCCAGTTATCTAAGAAGTCCAACCTGTTTTTCCTCTCCCAGACAGAACATATAATCCTTTGGACGCACACTGGTATCCGTGTGTTGGACACTGCAGCCTGTTTAAGCTTTTGAACCAAAACCGACGATCCTGTTTCACAGCCCCTGTTTGCTAGTAAAGTCTAAACATATGGCCAGTTACCTTCGACCATAACTTTTGACACACACAGTTTTTTTTTTTTTTTTGTATTATTATTTATTATAAAAGCATGTGCTTAAAGTGTTTTAATGGAATCTCTATCCATCACATTGTTAGCGTTTGGGAATCATGGAGTTCACTTTTAGCATTGAAGAAACAAGTGGGACCTATTATGCAATATTTTTTTTAGACATTCAGATGTGCTTAAACAAGCCAAATAGATTTCTCCTTAATGTGACTTCATATGGGCCAAACGCTGGCTTATATAATATACTGTATAATATGTAATATATAAATACTTTTTATAGGATTTGTGCTTGTTGTACACATGCAGGGATGCCACAGAAAAGTGTAAAAGTAAAAATCTTATACAAATAGCACAAAACCTGCCTCCCGTTTCTTGCTTATACTGGCGAGAGCATTTAGAATATTTAGTTATGTAAAAACGCCTCTTTCTCCCTTTAAATATCCAGATGTTTGACACTGTCCTCTGTGGTTATCTGGTATTTGTAAAAAAAATAAAAAAAATACCAAATGAAATTTCAATGACTTTTCCCACACAAATATGTTGAAATCCTGGTGTAATGATCATCCATATGGAATGCATTTGTATTCACTTCTGTGCAAGTGTTAACGTGCTCGCCTTATGCAAAATTAGCTTAATAAAATAAAATGCAGATGCAGGATTTGAATTATTTTAAAAGGGAAAGTCCTCATCCTGTTGTGTTGTTTTGTTCGGTTTTGACTTATCATTCAACATTTCCAAAATCTTGAAAATATGTCCTTAATTATGTGGCCATTACTGAAAAACATTACTACCATGTCTATGCATACCATTTAACACCCTTTAAACTAAGGAACAATGCCGGCAACATTCTCAAAAGGAAGCATTTCTCGTGGGTAAATTTGAAAAAAAAAAAAGATTTCATCCCTTTGTCAGATCTCAATTCCGAATCCTCTTTCTCCACCTTCTCACCTTCAGAATCACGAGCAGAACTGCATCGCGTGTCAGATCATCGCACACTCGGATGAGTTCCGCCCTCCGAGCCTTCCGCAGCGGCACGAGCTCAGTGTACACCTGCACGGCCAGTGGGTTTCCCAACGCTGTGAAGTTCGGCCAGGCGCACTCTTCCTCACGAGACATTTCATCTTCCATGATAGCAACAACACATGGGAGGGTCACTACTACCACTACTCAGATCCGGTCTGCAAGCACCCAACTTTCAGCATCTTTGCAAAAGGAGGTTACAGCCACAGCGTGCTGTCAACACACGTCATGGGAGGAACTGAGTTTGTGTTTGAAGGTACGTGTCGGCAAATGTTTTTAGACATTGGTGTAAAATAACATATGGAAAATAAGCTCTAACTGGCGATGTCTTTCTGGTTGTAGTCAACCACATGCGGGTGGTACCGATGGACGCAAGCACTACATCCCTCCTGAACATCTTTGATGGAAATGAATGTGGCGCCCAAGGCTCGTGGCAGATCGGCGTGGAGCAGGACGTGACATCGACGAATGGCTGCAAGGCGCTGGGGATCCACCTCCCGCACACAGAGTACGAGCTCTTCCGCATGGAGCAGGACGCTCATGGTCACTATGTGCTCTATAACGGCCAGCGTCCCAGCGATGGCTCCAGTCCTGACCGGCCTGAAAAACGTGCCACCTCTTACCAGACACCGCTGGTGCAATGCTCAGCCAGTAGCCTAAAGTCAGGGCTCAACCTTGATCACCATACAAAACTGCAACAAAAGCTGAATAACAGCTGTTGCCCAGCTCACCAGAGCTTCTTGATGGTGGCTTTTATGGGTTTATATGTGCTGGTTATGCCCTTCTTTGGTTGAAAGAACAACCCCAGAAGCTGAACTGATATTTCTGTACATCTTTGTACATATTGACACAAGAGGACCAGAGAAAACGCAAGCGCGAACTCCGGCCATGCGGGAACAAGTTTACTTGACGCACTTGAGCAATCTGCTCATTTTTCTGGTTTCTGGCCTACATCAAAGGTGGATTAAATCGAGATGGAGAAACGTGTGGAGAGGCAAAATATCTTTCTTTTTTTTTTTATCTTTTCCACTGTAGTGAAAAGACTGCAACAACAACAACAACAACAAAAAAACTAAAACTGCTGCACCACAGTAACTGCACTTTAATAAAGCATGACTGGCAACTTGTATGGTTCCCATATTTAAAAAAAAAAAAAAAAAAGAAAGAAAGAAAAAAAAAAGCATTCGATAACTTCTACGTTCTGATCTCAGCTTTGTGAAAAAGGGTTTTCTTTATATTTTCTCAACCTTTACTGTAGACAAAGTAAATGCTAACAAATATATTTTTCTATGGAATGATGCTGGGTGTGAGAGTGCTTTTATAATTACAATTCAGGGTTGTGTAGATGAATAGAGAATGCGCGGTTACCATATTGTCGGCGATAAACTTCCAGGATGGTAAAGTATTAACATTGCTTGTTTCATTCTTGACACAGGAAACTGTCAAACTCTTACATGTTGTTCATGTTTAGTTTGGAGGAACGCTGGAACGGGCCAGCAGGAGAGTGCCAGTTCTGATTTCCTGATGGTTCTTGATGTCTGCATGCGTGCTGCAAGCTAACGTTTTTGCTTACTGTATTGGGTTATGGCATGAAGAATATTCCAAGCAATTGTGGCTTCGGACGTCCCACCAAAACCTGACATTTTTCATCTCAGTTTGATCCAGAACTGGATCGGAAATGAAATGGCAATATTCATTTCCCCCACTGGTATGGACTGTTTGCTGAAAAAGCACGCCGAGGAAAACGTGATACTGTTCGAAACAGAGAGGTTATGAGGCATGTATTGGTTTCTCCAGATTGTTCTGTGTG
This sequence comes from Clarias macrocephalus, assembly GCA_011419295.1. NCBI lineage: Eukaryota > Metazoa > Chordata > Actinopteri > Siluriformes > Clariidae > Clarias > Clarias macrocephalus. The sequence continues at coordinate 12,092 of JAAGKR010010164.1, forward strand.
TTGTTTTGATACAGAGTACTATATTGTTAGGAAAGCCTATGTAGATCCACAGCTGAACTATACATGCATCATTACCTGTAAGTGCCTTAAAAGACTGTGTCCTAATAACTGGATTGTAAGAATAGAAATTAAATATTTGAATGGACTGTACAGTATGTAACACGTTTCTTTCTTCTTTCTTCTTTTTTTTTTTTTTTTTTTACTCTTTAATCTGTGGAAATAACAAATGTGCATGTAGGTTGTCAGGTGCCGATAGCCATGTTTCACTTTTTAACCCTATATCATCTTATCACAGCGTCTAGACAGAACCCTGAGGCCCAAGACTGACAGGAGTTTTACACATTTTTATGGTAATTGCAGGTATTGCTAAGTAGTTCTGTGATGAGACGACATGGGGTTAAAACCATGAAATGTCACTGCTAGTTACTTGATGTCCTAAAAAGACCCGGCTTCAGAACTTCAGAAAGTTTTAATGCACACGTACTGTATGAGTGAGCCCTTAAAGTTCTACACCAGGAGACTACGGATGAAAGTTTTCAGGAAATTTTAAAGACATAAAGGTTTAGATTGTGTGTGAGCGTGTGCATGTACAGTATGTGGAGAAGAAGGACATGGTGGGATCAGACTGAAGACAAAGTTAGAAAACCCTACAGTTTTCCAAATGAATCTCCCCTATTTTGATTTATTTCTTGAATGTGGAAATGTAGCCTAAGATTCCATTGAATTAAACGAGAAAGAGAGATCGAGGAGTGTGTTAGTGGTGATGTGGGGAACGAAAAGATTTTATTTATCATCATTAGTGTGGGAATAAAGAGATAGAGTGGGAAAAGAGCCTCGCTTCTCCTTCTGCTTTTTTCCCCCCCTTCTTTATCTCCCTGCATATTTCTCTCTTTCTCATTCTTTTATTGGACGAACCGTATGTGAGGCTGAGGACGTTATGATGCCTCACAGATGTGTGTTTCTGCCGTTGGCCCAGCTACCAGTGATATGGCAAAGTCAACAGAAAGACATTCTCCTTTCATCTAAACCATGTGAGCTGTCTGTCTCTCTCCCCCTCTGTCTGTCTCTCTCCCCTCCACTTGTCGATCCACAGGATGAACATGCCGAGGAAGAATTCAATGAAGATGGACGCTCCGACGACCAAGGAGCGATGGGAAGGAACTGTTGGCCACGTCACGGCCAATCAGAGAGCTGGAGTTTGAGGGTGTGTGCTTGGATCGCTGAGCTTTACCAAAAACCAGCAAATATACTAGAATGGATAAGGGTCTATTGTCATGCTGCACTGAATATGTATAATACGCCTTAATATTCGTGACAATGCAGTAAAAAAAAAATGGCCTGTCTTCCTTTTTACTTTTGTCCATGCTTAACATGATATGCAGTTGTACTTGCAAAAACGAACACCAAACCCCTTCCTGATGGATCAAAATGGTAAACTTAAAACAATTTACTGACTGTCACACACCACAAATTCAGGCAGACAGCAGTCAAATCTTTTCGACATTTTAAATTGTTGTGGGTCTATAAACCACTCAGATTTCATACTGTTGTGAGTTCCAGTGGTCTCGAAGTGGTGCAAAACGAAAGTTACATTGGTTTATGCTAAGGACACTTTCAATCCATATAATTCAACAAAACCTATTTTTTTTTCAACTCCAATCCCTTATACTTGTGCTCCCCTGATGTTACCTTAAGTCTGCAGTCGCTTGCACTCTTCCAGAAGCATAGTCACCTTAAGGGACGGTACGTTGGGGCCGTCTTGTTCGCTGTATCTACGTCATTTTGTCAACCACAATGTATAATGGGATTAATTTAAAGTCATTGGTCTTGTGTAGTATTGGAGACAAATCGGATTGGCCTGATCTGATCAAAAATTGCAATAAACTTAATAAAAGCAGATGGAGATGCTCGCTAGTCATCCTAGTAAGATACGGACTGATGCATCTGATCTCACTTAAGATGAGGGAAGTAATGGAAACACATACTGTAGAATGTGGATGGTAATGATGTAACAACCTGCCTAAACGATATTCAGTACATTCACTAACCAAGCCAAAACACAACCTCATCGGGAGTCCCAAAACCACAACATCACAGTGCCAGGGAGGGAAAACTTTCGCTCAGACCATGGGAGAGGCACTGGCGCTATAAAGTCCCAGTTTGCGGCTTGACATCGGCCATCACCAGGGATGATGCTCATGATGACATCACACTCCTGAAAAGGGGCTGTGTACACTAAGAATAGTTTTTGTGGAATTGTGCTAATTCTTCTTGATTTTGTTATAGAGATTTTTGTTATTCATTCCTAATATTTGTAACGTGTACTGTATTTATTTCCCATCTCATGATAACGGGCCGATGTAAAACCTGACCTTTAACCTACCCTGTAGATGTGTGTCATCCTTGGCCCTGCTGCTTGCCTGCCTGTATGACCCTCATGCATGTGACCTCCACGTGATGTTCTTCATCTCTGAATTGGAAGCCAAGCTAAAGCCCTGCAATTCACTCCTGCCATTAAGGCAGTGGGAGTTGGGGAATGAGGTGGGTTTTCTGTGGGGTAAGGAATCGGCCACGGTGGAGGCAGGTGTGGCAAAGGGATGACGGGGCAGCCATCGTGCCCTCTCCGTGCCAGACTCGGATGTAAGGAGCACATGTGTAGGGATTCCTACACAAATCCTCTTTCTAGGCTTATGTTTAATTTTATTTTCTACCTTTTTTTCATTCCTTATTTTCCTTCCAACCCATTATATCCTGGTTTTCTCCTCTTAGAAAGTTTTCCCTTCATTTCTTTTTGCTCTTATTTACTTTCCTTCCTTCCTTTCCTAAATTTCATATATTTGTTTTCTTATTTTTCCATTTCCTCCGCAAGTCCTTTCCCTTTCATTCTTCCCTTTCTTGTCATTATTTTGTATTAATGCCTTCCGTCTCTTCATTTACGTTTTTTCCGATGTCTGATTTTATTTCTGCCCTTTTTTCCAGTCTGTTTTTTTTCCTTCCTATTTGTTCCTTTTCCCTGCTTTCTCTACTGTACCACTTCATTTACCTTCCTTCATGTTCATCTTCATCCATATGTATCCACCTCTCCATTATTCATATACTCACCATTTTATCGTTTTCAGAAGGCAGCTCGAACACACATCTCAGTTTGGAATCCATGAGCTCATCGGGTTTCGCGTCTTTCCACTGCAGGGTTGAAACACAGACATGCAATTCATCAGCCTCGACTAGCTAGCAGCTGGAACCTCATCCCACACACATACACACGTTCTATACACAGTCACAGTCAAACAGTAAGACATCAGAGACACCACAAGTTTACACACAGGCTTGTGCATAAGCACACATCCCAGCACACCTAGTCGAAACCGTGCCCCCAGACTGCCGAGAAAGAAATAGCACAGAATATGTGTTTTGGGTTCAAGTCTGGGGTTAAACTGTAGCCAGGAAAATGTCCCACGCGTCACTGTAGTGCAGGTGCAGTGAACGGCTGAATGAGACCCAACGCCGAATTCTATTAAACCAGTTAAACCACTGATTATTCCTGTGGTGGGGTTTTACATGCCTAGACTTTCTGTGTATTCTAGAATGGAACTTTGGCTCAATATAAAAAGTTAAAACAATTTACCTTTCAGTAATTCTTCAATGACAGGTACTAACCAGTTTTTTTTTTTTACACAAATGCAAATCAATCCATCAATATGCTCATATGTTTTTAAATAACTATTAACTATCTGATGCCAGTCCCAAGCCAACATAAAATTGCATCAGGATGGGCATCCGGCATAGAACCTGTGTCAGGTTGTGTGTGTATTAGATGGTCTGGAATGCCAACCCCTTGATGGGAGCAGCCTAAAGACTAACGACAACAACAACAACTGTCTAATCTCACCATTGCACTTTCAAACACTAGCAAACCAGAATTTCTATTTAAAATGCAATGTTAAGCATTTAACAGTGCACAATATTCTATAACATACAATTCAGCATCTTGATATGAGCTCTTCCACATTTTTATTACTACTGATTATTATTATTATTATTATTATTATTATTATTATTATTATTATTACAACAATAGCTATGGTTACTTGACCAATATTTCCTCAGTCCAAAGGAAATCATTAACTCATTAATGACCTTCTGTGTTGTGATAAGTTACAAGAATTCAATCTCATCTGTGATTGTTTAGATATATTAGTGTATATGAAATATTAGCCAATCAGTGTCCCTTAGTGTCCCTTCTGCAAACTTAAGTCACATAATGTTGCCTCTACATGGGGCAAACATGCGTAAAAAGAATATATTTATTCCAGCAAGAGAGAAATGATTTTATCATGTGTTTACATGGTTAATATTTACCTACTGATTATGAATTATCAAAGGTTTACATCACCCCTCTCATTCCTATTGAAAATTCATTCTGATCTGTCAAGATCTGGTCGACTAGATCGAGGTGTTTACATAATGCTATTTTATTACGATTAGGCTTTTTTTTTGTGCGTGTGGTTTGTTTATTTCTTTTTTTTTTTCTGGGAGATCCATTCCAATTCTATATTTTTATTCTATGCTTATCTACTATACTGACTAAGGGCTCATATCTCGCGTTTATCACACAGCATGTCAAATGTATTGTTTAATATGCAGATGTACAGATTTCTCAGCCTTGTATGGACAGATAAGGCAAGACGCACCAAAATCTTGTTCAAGTTCTTCAGTAAACTGTGCGAGATCGGTTGCACATCAGTTCACATGTGGCGCACATCAGATTACACGTTTCAGATTCTGTCACGATAGTTGTACAATGCAACATTGATATCCACACAGACATTCCAAAATGTCTGCCAGGGCTTGTTTTGTCGATGTTCTTTGATTACGAAGGCGCTAAATCATATCAAGTGATCTGAGACCAAAGATGTTAACTCACAACCAAGGAATCCTTTCATTATCATTACGAGAAACTCGTAGCATAAAAGCATATAAAAAATAAAAAAAAGTCTGAGTAACACACAAATGCACAGTGTTGTCTGGGAAGTGTGAGTTTATTGTGGAGTGGCGTCAGGGTGTAATCCTGAGCTACATTTAGTCTAACTGACAAAACAGTAAAAAGGGTGGTTGGTGTGATTTATGCTTCTGTTTTCTGGAATTTTTAATGACCAACAAAGCTTGGTGGCAAGGACACCACAGATCCTAAGGACAATTAATATCCAGATTGCAATAAAGTAGCTGTCTGCTGAAAATAGACTTGCTGCCATGATATTCTTTTGAGCTTTTCACACTGTTCATAACCAGTTGCTAAGCATAAATGTTAAATTAAAACCATATTTTTAATCCCCCATCGTTCAGTAGTAAAAATCAAATTCCCAAAAATTAAGTAATTTTAGTTGTCGTAGAGTACATTTATCTTTTACAAGATCTATAATTCACTTAGGACTCTGGGATATTGATAAAAAATACTCATGACCATTTTAATAAAAATACATATAAAAGTCTTTTCTGCCCTCTAGTGGCTCAGAAGCAAAAATACAATGCAGCCCTCCTCTTCATACTTACCATAGTCTCTGTGTCTGTGATGGTGGCCGGTGCAAAAATGGTCTGCCCCATTGGTGTAGTGGTGCCTGAAGAAGTGGGTATACTTATTCTGTACGTACAGGGTTACAGGAGGACTATAGCCTATCCTATGGGACTTGGGGGTACAGAGAAGGGTGCCGATCCGTCATAAGGCACACCCTCACACACTCATCATCTATACCACTTTATACTGTATACAGGGCAACGGTGGGCCTGAAGCCTATCCCAGAAGACTTAAAGCATGAGGCGGGGCACACCCTGGACGAGGTGCCAATCCATCAAATGGCACACCTAATCTTCATGTCTTTGGATTGTGGAAGGAAACCAGTGGAAACCCACCAAACACGGAGAGAACATGCAAGCCCCATTCACATAGGCCTGAGGTGGGAATCGAACCTTGACCCTGGAGATCAAGGCAACAGTGTGAACCACTACCAAGCACACACACTACAGAAAACTTGGAAATGCTAATTAGCCTATCCTGGATGTCTTTGGACTGTTGTTGCATCACAGGGGGAACATGCAAACTCTACACACACACACACACACACACACACACACACACACACACACACACAATCAAGCTATCTAGCCTGCTAGCATGCCTGCCTGTCTGTTTGTTAGCTTCAAATGCTACCAGGACTGGTTTTGAATGTAGGTTTTGCTAGCAATGCCTGGAGTACTGTAAAATTATCTCAGATTTTTTTAATGTGGCCTGTTCAGCAAAGGGTAAAAATGTCTGTGGTAGAAACAGTAACAGTGAGGGCGTGGGTGCTAGGTCGTTGTTACCTGAGGTGCAGCTAGCGATGCTTTTGATGCTTCGTTCTGAAAGTTAATTTTTGTTTGGATAGTTTGCTTTGATAGTATCTCTATTAAGCTGAGCATGGACTGTCAGATTACTAGTAGCCATGTTTACACTTTAGTCATATACTAATCAGTGCCACTGCTAAGTGGTGTTGTGATGAGAAAATATAGGGTTAAACTATAAAATATGGCTGATAGTTACTGGACAGCCTAAAAAGACCCAACTTCTGTACTGCAGAAAATTCTAGCACATACATATACGAGTGAGTCCTTAAAGTTTCTCACTAGAAGACAATGGAGGAAAGACCCCTGAATTTCTTCTGGGAATGTACACATGATGGTTTAATTTGTCTGTTCACGTATGTTTAGATGAGGAGTACGTGGATGGATTAGATAGAGGACAAGGAGAAAAACCTTCAGCTCACTTTAATTGAACCGAACAGGAGAGGTGTAGACTCTGACTTCTGTCAACATTTGCCTCAAGTACAGATAAATGCTTAATGGGAAAATAAAGTACATTGACAATATGATAGAACAATAATAAAAGTGTGCATTGGTATTAGGTACAGGAAAAAAGATAAATGTACAAAAAGGCATCTTTATTCACAGCCCAACTGGTGATGATCAAATGGAAATGGAGAGGCAACAAAAGGTAGATATGTCTGCCGTCCCCTGAGGAAACGGTGAGTGAAAAGGGTCACAAGGTCCTTTTTGTTTTGATGGAGGTTGCTGCTTTTACTTGTATTAAAAATGATCCCAACATTCCAATCCATGCCAACGAAGAGAGCGCAAAGATTGTGGTACTGGTTATGTGAGGAACAAAAAGCTTTATATCAACACTTTCATCATTTGGGTCTCTGAGATTTGTCCTGTCTTTGTGAGATTGTTTCATCACTCGGCCCCCCATTTTTCTCCCTAATTTACTCCTCCCCGTCACTAGGGGGCTCCCACATTAAGGCTACTACTATCACTCAGCCGGGAGGGCGAAGACTATCCACGTGACGCCAGCCGACTGCATCTTTTCAAACCGCTCGTTTACGAACCGTTGGAGGCGGCGTAACACACTCGGAGGACAGCGCTACCGGCTCCTTCCGCTTGCATGAGCTTACAGACGCCCCTGATTGGCTGTAGAGCCGTGATTAATGTGGGAGCACTAAGTACCTCTCATCCCACCCCTCTGAGAGAGCTCGGCCAATCAGCTCTCTCTAGGCCTCCGGCTGCGAGAGGTAACAGCATCACCCGCAATCTCAGGATGATAGGGCGAGCACTTTACCACTGCGCCACTCGGAGGCCCAAACCACTACTGTTTTAAGCATATTTCCATCCATCCATCTAGGAACATCTAAAGTCCAGCTAGGGACGCCAATGCTGATCATTCTCAAGTAATAGAGACTTAGGGCATGAAGCAGGGTACGCCCTAGACGGGGTGCCAATCCATCATAGGGCACACACATACAAACACTTAAATGCTCATTCACGCATAACAGAATAGCATTTCGGAACGCCTATTAGCCTAATCTGCATGTTTTTAGACTGTTGGAGAAAACCAGAGTACACAGATAAAAACCCCCTCCACACAGACCCAAAGGCGGAATCGGAGGTGCAAGGCGACAATGCCAACCACTAAGCCACTGTGCCACCTTTTAAGCCTGTTTCCCGCCCTTTAAAAAGTAAATCCGGGGACCTATTACCACAACTTTATCAAATGCATGTCCACAAAGTAAAAGTCAAAATTAAATCTTGGGGGCCCGTTCTGTTGAAGGGTTTGTTGAAAGCTCCTTCAGTTCTTGTGTGTATAGGTTTTGTCTGGATGAGCAGTTAGTGTTTCAGCTGAAACAAGTAAGAACAGGGACTTTCCAACCCAGATCTGAAAAAAAAAACAGCATGAAATGAAATTACTGCGCAGCAAAATACTGCTTTGACTCATGTCTGTGGTGGTAGTATGCACTTACAGAGAATCTGAAATATTTTAGGATTTTGTCAGTTTACCGTTTGATCTGTTCGAACAAATAGTGGTCCTTAAATTGCCCTTGTTGTTTCTCAAGTGCCTCTGAATTTAGCAGCATGGAAAGGTATTGAAGGAACGGGAATGCTCATAAAAACTGGACAAAGCTGAAATTCTTGTGTCATATAGTAATTTGATCAAACATCTCACAGCATGGAAACTACTTCTAGTGCTTAAAGACATCGCTGAGCTTGTCATGCTTACAGCGATTTGTAAACTAAAAATGTTAAATCTCTGAACACGGATAAAGGCTTCTCCAGATTTACCCTCAGGAAAGACGTCATTATCTGCAACTGATCAATGCATTTGTTCCACTGCTGTTACTGTGGACTGTGTTTTGAAGTACGTACCACCTTTGTGTGTGTATGTGTGTGTCTTGTCAGGCACACCCATCAGCTGATGCTTGCATATAACACCCATAACTCCATTGTTGTGAAATGTATCTTGCAGGCCACAAAACAGTCTATTGTAGATGTTACTGTGCTAAAAGAAGACATCCAGGAAGCCTGGCAAGCTAGATTTCCTAGACAAGTATGTAGTCAAATAGTCAACAATGTGTTTTGCGTTGCCATAAAGTATGCCGTCGGAATGGCTCAACAGATGATCTGACAAATGACACGTTTTGGAGAGTGGATCCAAATTGTTGTTGTAAAGGACACTCTTGCGTTTAACCTGAAATGTGTGGTGGAAATGCTATTATTAAAAAAGAACAGTCATCAGAGTGCTCTCTGAGTAAGAAGAAGGTTTTATTTAAAGCAAACCGTTGCAACTGGTCTCCCCGACAGTCTCTTTTTTACAGGTGCGTTTTATATGATGACTCCCTTTCATGTCCCAGGCAGATCATCTTTAAAACCCTCTTCATCTTGTATGAACACACACAGTTACAATTTTCCATCACAAATCTATGTCTACGTCCTTGAGAGACGTCGGATATGGTCCCTTTAACACCTTACAGTACGTGTTTGGTGGAAAATCCATTGCAACCCCAAAACACATACATCTTCCATAGATTCCGTTGGGAACACTCGCTGTATTCTTCAAGAAGAGTTCTGCTGTCATGTCATCATTTAAAACAATAACAGAACATTGTGTCTTAACAGCATTTTCTAGGAAAAAAAAACATATTTTCTAAGATTTTCTTAACTCCAAGTGATATTGTCAGACCATGATGATGTCCAGACACTGGGCTGGAATTCCTGAAACAGTTGAACTTCTTTCATTCGTTCATGCTACTATTCTAAGGATTTTGGTAACGACTTTTTCTCCTTGTTTTCTACCGCTGACATCAAGGATGAGGACATTCATCAATCCCCTACCTACACTAACTTAACAGATGTAGATGGCTCTTTTTCAAGCATTACTGAAAGTTCTCCTCAGGTCTCTGAGGATGCCTGCTCTCCAGTGGCATCCTCCAACGGCACTTCGCCTCTCTCCTGTACTGATGACAGAAAACTTCCAGCAGTTAAAGGACTGGCCCCTTTTTCTTTTTTTCTTTCTTTTTATTCTTTTGCAGTACTGAGATTCTGCAGTACTTCAGTCTTGAGACAATGAACGTTTCAGTATGTCTGGGACTTTTTCAGCACCAAAGATCTCATTTCACTACTCCTAGACATTCTTGTAAGATCATTTGTGGTAATTTGTGAGTATACTTCCTATCCATCAACAACTAAGTGCAACTAAGTGAAGAAGCAGAGGACCTGATCAAAGCAAATCCATGCTTCAAAGAACCATGATCTTTCAGTGGGAGTTATGGACGGATACAGAGACTCAAATCCAAAATCTTTGTCCAGAAATTGAGCTGAACTCACACAAAAGGAAACCATCACATGACCAAATTCCTGCCAAAAATGTTAAAATGCCTAAAAGGGCTGCAGTAAATTGCCTACTTCCTCATCCTCAAGGTGAAACCAATAAAAGTACGGAAAAAGAGAGTGAGTAGAGTTGACAAAAAGAGATAATTGGAATGTGGCCCCTGCCATTAGGTTTTTCATGGAGCAACAGACTGCATTATTTTAGGCAAGTCTTTCCTTTTCAGGAAAGATTAGAAATATTTTATTAGGTATAAATTTGGGAAAGATCTTTAGGTCAGTCAGTAGTAGTGTAGTTCACACAGGTTGTTTCTGTTTTACTATTGTTGTATGAAGAATTAACGGTATCTAGCTAATATGTGACCGTTACAGCCTGGATGAAAGAACATCTTCCATTCACTTTGCCATATCATTTGAAGCTGAAACACATCTATGTGGCGTTATTTTTTTTTTGTATTTTTATTTACTTCATTATTGGTCAAATCTATAAAAAAAAATACACGTTTAAGTATTAATAAATATTAAATAAATATAAAGTTACAGTATTTCCAGTAACTATCACTACAAATACAAAAATTATTATTATTATTTTGAGGACTTTTACTCAAAAATAAATATAAATTAAAGATTTTTAGTAATATTTTACTTAGGGTGTCTCTACTTTTAACTAGATCAGGATTTGTGTACTTTGTCTTTTAAAGTGCTTACAGGTAGTTATGCCTGTAGATCGTCTAGTGTCTTTATGCAGTGATTGAATTGCAAGAATGATAATTAAATATTTAAATTGGTGGTATATAATGAGTTTCTTTTACTCTCTAATCTGTGGAAATAGCAAATGTGAATGTAGGCTGTCTAGGTTCTAGTAACCATGATTCAATTAGCGTCTAGACAGATGGTTGCGCATGTGCTTGTTTGCATGTGTCATGGGTTGTGCAACAGAAATTAAACTGTGTCGACCAGCACATTAAGGGGAAATCCCCAGACTTCTGAGCACTCTCAAGCGATCAAGCAACGTCAATGTCGAGCAATAAATAGCACCAGCAAGAGAAAATCTCTTATAGCACCACACCTGGCAAGTATCTGTTGAAAAGGAGGACATTGATGGATAAGACAGAAGACAAAGTGCGAAAAACATTCAGATGTACAAATTTAATTATTTCCCCACTTTTATTTTTCTTTAATGTTGAATAACATTGAACAGAACAGGAGAGGTGTAGACTATCTTCAGTCAACGTTTGCCTCAAGTACAGATAAATGCTTTGTATTGAGGGAAAATAAAGTACATTAATAATATTAATAATATGATATAACAGTAATAAAAGTCTGCATTGGTATCGTTAGGGACAGGAAAAAAAGACAAAATGTACAAAAGGAGGCATCTTTGTTCCCAGCCCAACTGTTGACGACCCAGTGGAAATGGAGAGGCAGCGAAAGGTAGAAATATCTGCCGTCTTTCTGAGGCAGCCAGGGGGTGAAAAGGGTCATGAGGTCTTTTTTTATTTTGTTTTGATGGAGGTTGGTTTTCCTTTTTTTTTTTTT
>JAAGKR010010165.1:2424-22424 GCA_011419295.1 Clarias macrocephalus
GTGTGTGTGTGTGTGTGTGTGTGTGTGTGTGTGTGTGTGTGTGTGTGTGTGTGTTGTGAAACCGCTGGGAAAACTTTACAGCAGAGCTAACAATTCCAGCTATCCTGTATAATTACATTCTGGAGTCTGCTGTTACACACACACACACACACACACACACACACACACACACACACACACACAAACGAATCAAATTCTAGTTACTGCTAGCCGAGCATGCTAACATTAGCATTTGGAGATAATCAGCTCATTCAGAAATGATCATCTTAAGCAGCACAAAGACGAATATAAGTTATATATAAGTTTGTGTGTGTGTGTGTGTGTGTGTGTGTGTGTGTTCATACATCTCTGGATAAGCCAAGCTCTGTGGTGTGACTAGCGTCAGAATGTTAGCTGTGCAATTATGGTACAGAGAAAAATTTCCGGACTCTGTTTTCTGTGTGTGTGTGTGTGTGTGTGTGTGTGTGTGTGTCCACAATGAGGAACCCGAAATGATGAATCATAAGCTGTTCTCGTCTTTTATGGTGAACGTAGGCGAGACGTTACATTTCTCTGTCTAAACATGATGCGTAGATCTGTTTGGAGTTTTCCATGACCCGGGCTCCGTCCCAAACGCCCCAGTTTAGGGCTAGTTAGCACTCTGAGTCGTACACTAGATTATTTAGGAAACAAAAAAAATCCATTCAAGACCAAATCAAGACGCATGAAATAAAAACATTTAGTTAGAAACTAACTAATAATGCGGAGACCACTCCTTCATCTCTCTATTGCTAGCTACAGTGTGCTAGCTCAGATTCTCAGCAGATTATATTAGCCATTTTAAAACATAAAACACCTCATATACAACAAAAATAAACAAGCAATCTTAAGAGAACAAGTTTAGCCAGACTGATGAATGTGAATGAGTTTAGCCAAAGATAAAATATAAAAAAAACTCTAACTCTATTTACTATATCAGCTTACTGAGCACTACAAAGGTATGCTACTTATATTTCTGGATAGATAGATTTAATTCTCTGATTTACAGACTGATTAGCCAGGTCAACAAAAAAAGTTTTGGTTGGAAAGTTTTTGCTAGCTAGGGTAGCTAGCTAAGAATTTATATTTAGCAAGCGTACCACAATGAACAAAAACTGGACCACAGTCTACATTACATTTAGCTTAGCAATTAAACAGATGTTTTTGTGTAACGCTGCACTTATGCTAGCAGGTTGTACGCTAACAGTGTTGAGCTCACTTACAGCTAAGTTAAATGTATGACTTTAGTGACTGATTTCCACCACAGATCACAAAACAACTTAGCTAGCTAAGAATTTAGAACACACACACACACACACACACAAACTCGCTATAATGGTGAAATTTGCAATTTATTTGTGACTTTCCATGTTAGCAAGCGAGCTAATTCTCCAACATCAAACATAAATAAATAAATAAATAAATAAATAAACACTCAGAATTGCAGAATGTAAAAATCTCATTATCTCTCTCTCTCTCTCACACACACACACACACACACACACACACACACACACACATATACAGCGCTGTGTGTAGTTCATTACAGATTTAGAGCTGAGTCATGCGGCTCCAATTAACTTCTCACTAAATGTGTCGATTTTCCTGCGAAAGTGAACAAACTGAGGAACAATGTGACTCACTCGGGCCAAGTCTCTCGCTGCAGTGCATTCTGGGTGATTAGTGTCTAAATTTGAATGCCCATTGTCCAAAACTATGCTTAGTATGTGTGTCCCAAACCACACGCCTTATTCAGTATATACTCCACTGTGGGCGTGTCCCGAACCTCGCTCCCTATTCACTACATACTCCACTGTGGGCGTGTCCCGAACCTCGCTCCCTATTCACTACATACTCCACTGTGGGCGTGTCCCGAACCTCGCTCCCTATTCACTACATACTCCACTGTGGGCGTGTCCCGAACCTCACTCCCTATTCACTACATACTCCACTGTGGGCGTGTCCCGAACCTCGCTCCCTATTCACTACATACTCCACTGTGGGCGTGTCCCAAACCACACACCTTATTCAGTATATACTCCACTGTGGGCGTGTCCCGAACCTCGCTCCCTATTCACTACATACTCCACTGTGGGCGTGTCCCGAACCTCGCTCCCTATTCACTACATACTCCAGTGTGGGCGTGTCCCAAACCACACGCCTTATTCATTATATACTCCAGTGGGCGGGGCTTAATATCAGAGGGATGTCGGTCACGTACACATTCCTACAATTTCTTATACACAACAAATGTATTTGCACCCCCACTCGTACCCTCACACACACACACACACACACACACACACACACACACACACACACACAAGGACTCATTGTGATTCTTTTCATGTTTATTTTCCATCTCACTCTCAGTTTTAACATCAGTCCATTACAGACACAAACTTCACCTGCTCAGTGCAGAGGTGCTGTTTGAGTGCAGTAATCAGCCCTCGATCTCTAACACACACACACACACACACACACACACACACACACACACACACACACACACACACAGTTTCTCTACAAATATAAAACATTTCAGTTTCCGAGCACTTTTAGAGCATCACAAAGATAAACTCTCCTTTGTACGTCTGCCTGTTCCTCCCTCTGTTCTCTTTCATCCGTATTTCCTTTTCTCTTTCTAAATATTCCATTTGATAATTAGAGCAATTGGTGAAAACACAAACCGAGCTCCTCCTCCTATTCATTCTTTCTCTCTCTCTTTAAGACTTTGGGTTCACCTGTTCACCTGAGCTAATCCTGCTGCTCTGTGTGTGTGTGTGTGTGTGTGTGTGTGTGTGTGTGTGTGTGTGTGTGTGTGAGAGAATATTCCCTGATCTATATAATTCCCTTTACACCACAGCACCTTCTGATTCCTGGATTCTGATTGGTCACACTAGTAAAGTGTACATCAGTGCACCTGCACGTCTGATCAGGTCTGATTCTCTACCTTTCTTTACACCGAGTGTGTCGACGGACGAATACAGCCACACCAGGTACATGGATGTCACAGTGGGCTGCTGAGTTCTACATTATTATTATTATTATTATTATTATTATTATTATTATTATTGTTATTATTATTCAAATTAGCATTCAGTTTCAACTGACTAATAATAATAATAAATAAGTAGATAGAATAACTGTTGAAAGTGTGAAGTGTGGTTTTAACTTGCACAGTGTCACATTGCATATGTGTGTCTGTGTGTGTGTGTGTGCGTGTGTGTGTGTGTGTGTGTGTGTGTGTGTGTGTATCAGAAATCGAGGTCAGGAGGGCCGTTTTTTATCAACCACAACGCAAAATGAATGGATTCCTATGTAAAAATCTCTTGTTTTCTTTTATCAGGTGCCAAACAGTGCTGCATATCTAACAAACATTTTAACCGATCTTCCCGATATAACACTTAAACACGTGCGAATGGCACAGGTATTTCGTTCCTGAATCTCTGCCTCTCCGGTGCTAAATCCCTTTCGTTCTGTGAGCAGCGAGTCTGCAGAGGGTTCAGGGCCAAGGCTGAATGGGTTTAATATTTTTGCTCGGCATGTTTTTTTTTCAGTAGTAGAGATTTTTACGCCATTCAATCTCTTGATCTTTTTCTGAATGGCCCAAAAACAATCAAGCTAGAAGTCATACGAGCAATGGGGTTCGGCAGGGGTCCTGAACCAATCCGTACGACTCAAACATGGTGCATTAGGGGATCATTCTGTAACGCTCAGGAGACCTGGAGGAAGGTTCGGCGAGAGATACAGACGCCTTATCCTAAACCAGAAAAAAAGTGAATTTTGGGAAAACCATTTGTCTGCTTGGTTTTTCTCATTAGGAGCGATTCATTTGTACCATGAGACTGGTGCACGCTACATGCACATGGAGGTTCTGGAGGAGACTAAGCGTCTAAACAACAATCTACGACTGGCCTCCATATCTGATCCGATCCGTGTCCAAGTATGCTGTACTGTGCCCGAGACCTGGGCAGGATTCACGAGCCTGGAACTATTGTGTTCTCGCTGATCAAAATAAACCAGACCTTGGGGTCAGGTTCTCTTGGAAACGATCCCGGGGCCCTAATGGTGAAACTGCTGTAAGAGCACACCTTTCCCAGGGGAGGAGGGATCAGGTTACATGTCAAAGTTTTTGCACAAGAAAAGTCCAATAATAATATGTGGGCCACACTTATCACCACTACTACTACTACTACTAATACATTTTACTCGGGGTGGCCATTGGGGTGGTCATGCTTCATGCTAAGGTGTGCCACACGTTATCTCCTCCCATGTCCTCCAGCAGCAAAGAGCTTTACACTTAGGTAGAGGTTCTGGTACCGATCCACTATACCCAGTATCAATATGAACAGTGTTCTTTAATAGCGTTTAAAGAAATAGTGGACGATCTGATACTCAAGGCTTTGATATCGGCGGGAACGGTATCGCTGCATCTGTACGTTGAGGTGACTTTATTTCCGAGAGTGTGAGCGCAGTGTAAACCGCTCTTCACGTCTCTGCTACAGGTGTGTTTTACAGTATATTCATGTTCCCAGTAAAAGTGTGTATTAGTTGTTCCACTTTACACTACTTCTCAGTAGTTCCCTGAGCTGCAGGGCATCATGGGATGCAGTGACACCTGATGATTCAGTGTAAGAGTGAAATGCAGGAGTTGGAGGAACTCACCAGGGTGGAGATGATGATGATGATGATGAGGGTGACGAAGGGGACGAAGCTCAGAGCGCGGGGCGCCGGTACGGATCCCATGCCTCCGCTCCCAAAAGACTTTCACACCGACAAGTCCGGATCTCTCTTCGACATTAACGTTCAGTCGAGCTCGGCTTGCTGATGTTTCTCCGTCATGTTCGTGCAGCACATGGCAGGGAGTCACCCATAAAAACACAAAGTCTTAAAAGCTTTTTCAAAAAAAAAAAATCTGCTCTCTCGCTCTCTCTCTCTCTCGCCTTCTCTTCGGGCTAAAATCACATCCACATGGTGCTGAAACTATTTACGTCCCCGTTCAGGCTGCTGCGGTAGGAAGCTCAAATGATTTCTTTGTGGAGAAAGAAACCAGGAGGGGCAGGGACATATATTTTCCCCCCTTTTTATTTTTAGCTGTTTTTTTTTTCAAACCCCCTTTAGAAAAAAGGAAGAAAAAAAAAACATGCACGCGCGCACACACACACACACACACACACACACACACACACACACACACACACACACGTAATAATAGTAATAATAATAAAAATAATAATAAAGCAGTGCTCCAAGTCTGAACCCCACAATTTTCTCTTTCAAGGCAGATCAAACCTTCAGCTTAACCACACTGTACATGCTAAAACATCTCTCCTTTCCAAAAGCAGCAGGGTGCATGCACACACACACACACACACACACACACACACACACACAGTATTCTAAGATATTAAAAAATAAAATATAGCTGCAGTGAGAATTCTGAGGTTCTAATGGATTTAATTTTCTAATGGAACAGAAAGAACATCTGAAACATCAGGACTGAGAGATCAAAGAACATCTGGAACAAAATGAATGAGTTCAACTCAACACACCTTCCATGACTGACACACACACACACACACACACACTCTCTCTCTTGCGCAATCACGCAAAACCCTGAGCACGTGGAGAAAGATGCACGCTACTTCCACATGTATGCACACACACACACACACACACACAGTTATACTTTCAAAATATGATGATGATTATTATTATTATTCATAATAATAGTAATAATGAAGAAAATGTAAACACACACACACACACACGCGCGCGCAGACACACGCAGCTCGCTGTCATAAATCCATGCCGCAGCGCACAGTAAAGTTCTTCTTCAGGCTCTAAATGCGCGCTTTGTGTCTCGGACTGAGTTCTACCCCAGCGCGCGCTACACCCGCGCCACAGCCAGCAGCCCGCGCGCGCGCATCCTCACATCCCGGCACGCACTAATCAGAAGAGGAAGAATTAATTACAGCATTCAGGTCTTAATCAGAAGATTCCTCTCTGCGTTAGAGCCGCACGCTGACCCGGGGACGCGCACAGAGACACGAGGAGACACACGGAGAGAGAGACAGAGAGAGAGACAGAGGGGGGAAAGTTTCAGAGAGAGAGACAGAGACAGAGAGGAGGTTTCCAACTGAGCTCGCGCCCCGGCGTGTGCTCGTGATTAAAACACACACTCACTCTCTCTCACACACACACACACACACAAGATGCACACGCCCCCTTACACACACACACACACACACTCTCTCTCTCTCTCTTTCTCACACACACACACACACACACACACAGGCGCGCGCGGGTCAAACTCGGCGTCCCTGTAATTTTCGCCCATTTGGAAGAAATGACGCAGAGATTTCACGCGTGATTATATACACGCATGGGCAGCCTGGGCCCGCGCGTGACATCAAGCACATCACGGCATGCAAATCACAACAATAATAAGTCATAGTGTGAGAGAGAAAAAATTTTAAAAAAAATCACAGCCGGCGGTCACGTGAGAAGGAATCGCGTGGCGAGGATTCGATCTTGTTGGAAGGAATCGAATCACGTGACGATCAATGAACAGCCGCGTGTAAAGGAGTCGAGTTTGTGGCAAGGAACCACGCACGTGACGATGAATCACGTGTAAAGGAATCACGTGACAATTAACGAATCGTGTGCGTGTGTGAGGGAGTCGCGTGAAAATGAACCAAACGTGCGTGAAGGAATCACGTGACAATTAATGAGTCTTGTATAAAGGAGTCACGTGACAATTTGTGGCTTGTGTATGTGTAAAGGAATCACATGACGATAAAGCAATTATGTGTAAAGGAGTCACGTGACAATTAATGAACCGCGTGTAAACGAACCACGTGGCAATTAATGAATAGTGCTAAAGAAATCACCTGGCAGTTAACAAATTGTGTGTAAAGGAGCCATGTGGCGATTTATCAATCGTATGTAAAGGAATGACATGGCAATGAATTAATGATGTGTAAAGGAATCGACAAAGAAGAAGAAAGGAATCAAGTAACAATGAATGAATCGTGTGTAAAGAATCATGTGTAAAGGAATTAGGTGACAATTAATGAACCCTTGTGTAAAGAAATCACATGGCAATTATTGAATCATGTAAAGATGTCACGTGACAGTTAATGAATCATGTTTAAAAGAGTCACGTGACAATTAATGAATCATGTTTAAAAGAGTCACGTGACAATTAATGAATCATGTTTAAAAGAGTCACGTGACAATTAATGAATCATGTTTAAAAGAGTCACGTGACAATTAATGAATCATGTTTAAAAGAGTCACGTGACAATTAATTAATCATGTTTAAAAGAGTCACGTGACAATTAATGAATCATGTTTAAATGAGTCACGTGACAATTAATGAATCATGTTTAAAAGAGTCACGTGACAATTAATGAATCATGTTTAAAAGAGTCACGTGACAATTAATGAATCGTGTGTAAAGGAATCACATGACTCATAATAAATCATTTGTGAAAGAATCATGTGGGAATTAATAAATCATATATAAAACCATTCCTTGAAAATACATGAATCTTATGCAATAGAATAAAGTCAATACAGTATATTGAAACACAGGCAAAAGATTCACATGGCACCCAATAAGTTATGTGCAAAAGAATCATGTGACAATAAATAAAGAATCACATGTGAAAGTAATTTAATCTAAATAAAGGGTAAAATAATCACATTGATATTCAACTAATCATTGGTAAAACCAAGTCAAAGAAAAGAAATGGGGAAAGAATCACACAACAACATATGTGAAACATTACTTTGAAATAAATTAATTGTTTTCAAATAACTGACACGACCTCAAATAAATAAATAAACATTTGAAAAAAAAGAATCATGTGTAAAAAGTAAACTCTGAAATGGTGAAAAATTAAGACAAATCTAATACATGTCCTGTACATAAAATGTCAAATTTGTAAAAATATACAGTATATATACTGTGAAGTCCTGTGAATGTATATTATTTATAGAGATGTTATTATCGGTTTGTGTGTTTATAATAAATATTTATTGATTTAATTGGTAATAATTTATTACAAGAATTTGTAAAAATACATTGTTGTGGAAAAATTGTTGATTACTGTGTGTAAACCAACTGCAAAAAAATCTCTCTCTCTCTCTCTCTCTCTCTCTCTCTATATATATATATATATATATATATATATATATATATATATATAGATATGTACAATGTACAATACAATACATTTGCAATACATTTAATTTCATTAAATCTACAACACAAAAAGTTTGCAAAAACTAAAGATCTGAATATTTTCCAAACCCAAAGTATTTATTTATTTATTTTCTTTATTAACCTACATGTCTAAAACAGGCAATTTTTTAATGGCTATTTATTTATCTATTCTTTTTAATCGCTCTCATGCTCTCACATTTATTCTGCTCAGTTTTCATTATTCATTCATTTGAACATTTGTTCACTTTTTATTTTCTCCCAAAAATCTCCAGGTTCACCTCCTCAAACTGAAGTCAGGTAAAAAAAAAAAAAAAAAAAAAAGTGAAATAAAACAGATCGTTCATGTCAAATCTCCCAGGTCTGCTTCTAATGAACTGTGTCGTTTTGCACCCACGCCATGCCCAATATTTATTTTTCTTTTTTTTCCCCATCCTCAAATCTCACTATTCCTGAACCCTGTGGAGAAAAAGAAACATATCATTCATGCAAATGTGTGCAGAGATGGCTAATTTGACAGACACTTCATGTTTTGCCAGTTTCTACACGATAAAGACATGCAAAAATATTCTGAATATGAATCTGGACTTTAGTTCTAGCGTTTACTGACTGACACTAATGCACAGAAGCAGTTTAATGAAAACTTTCTCTATAAGAAAGTTTGGATCAGTGAGTTACTACAATAACAATAATAATAATACTCATATACTAATAATCCCTTGTCATGCAAAGTATTTAAATATTATAAGGAGCCCATCTCATGTAAATATTATAAGCCCTAGACAAATGAATAAATACTCAAATATCATAATGAAAACTAGTCACTGAATAAGTACTCAAATATTTTAACAAACCCGTAGACATGTGAGTTAGAATTTAAATACTATAACAAGCCCTAGTCACCTGATGAATTCTTTCCATATTATAAGGAGCCCTGATCACATGACTAAACCTTGGACTGCGAGCATGATTTGTTCCGCAAATGTGCTTGCATATCAAAGCACTCATATATCAAAGTGAATTTCCCTTTTGAGAAATAATGGAAACTCTGATGATTTGTTCCACAACCCAAAAATATTTAAATTAAAATAATTAATGCTAAATATGAAGTGAAAAAAGCAAATTAACATTCACTTTACCATTGAAAAGAACTGGAGTTAGATCAGGGAAGAAGCTGGAGCAAGGGGGCTACTGTGTAGGATGACCTTCACACACACACACACACACACACACACACACACACACACACACACACACACTAATGGAATCCCTCCTCTAAACAGATTAATCTCCCTCACAGCCTCTATGCATTTATTTTGGAAAGATAGATAATTTATTGCAGTTGTTTGAGGTCAAATATGAACTGAATACACTTTTTATTTACATAAAACAGCTGCATTGAAAAATGCAAAACAGAAACAGACAAAAAAACAGGTTTTGGAATAAAAAAAAGGGGTCAAAGGTCAATGGCAGGAGTCACGAAAGCAACCTTAAGGCCACGATCTCACAAATCTCCACAAATTCAACAGTGATGTGAGGAATGTGATCTCACACACACACAGCAAGTAACTTCATTCTGTCTCAAAGAACCTGTGTGTGTGTGTGTGTGTGTGTGTGTGTTATACCACACCACTGTAGAATTCTCAAATCTATGACAAAAGCTCTGATATTAGCAGAGACTTTATTATAAATGTAATATAAAGTCTCCGCTCGTTTTCATCTCCATAGTAACCGCTCATTCACAGAGCACATGCTGGACATTCCGTAAGACCGGCTATTCGAACATTAGCAAAATATTTTCTGTTTCTTGTTTCAGAACTGGTTTCACCTGAATGGTTGGATGTGTTACATCGCCTCTGAGTCAGTCTCTCTTACCTCGTCTCATTATACGCGCAGATGAAAGGGTGCACGTGGACCGACACAGCGCCGTCACTTACGTGCTGATTTGAGCTGCCACAGAAACTTAAAAGGCGCTAACTGTGAGATAGCAATGTTTATATCACTGTCTGTAAGCTCCTGCTGCGTTCTGGTAATTATTAAGCGCAGCACTCAGAGCTTGATCTCCGTTGGCGAGAAGATCTTTCAGATCTCAGGAACACAACTCGTCTTGTCGCAGCGCTCTTGTCGTTCCAATTCAATTCAAAGCAAGTGTTAGTGGAAATAACATAACAAGACAAAGGACGTCAAGAAGTGCTGCAGTGCTTTGGGGACTGTGCGCAAAATGTTCCTGCCTAAGTGAAGTACTGTACCGCATTAAAGAAACGTCTTTAAATTGTAAATCTGAAAGTCTTTTTCGGCTAACAACCTTATCTGAATAAATACTTGTGAATGCAAAGCTAGAAATGCTAATTAGCATTTGCTAACTTGCTAACTCACAAGTTGCTCACATCACTTCGGTGTTCATCACTCAGTGATAAATGGTAGGATCTACAACACGAATTCCAGAAAAGTTGGGAAGCTTTTTTAAAATTTGAATAAAATTAAAATGAAAAGACGTTCAAATCACATGAGTAATGTAAGTAAGTTTTTGCTAAATAGAACAGAAGAAAATGTACACTTTTATCCACTAAATGAGCTCATTTTAAATTTGATGCCTGCTACAGGTCTCAAAAAAGTTGGGACGGGGCAACAAAGGGCTGAAAAAGCTAAAAATTTGGGGAGATTTTGAGAGATTGATTGGGAGAACATCTATCATCAGGTCTGTAACATGATTAGCTATAAAAGCGATGTCTTAGAGAGGCAGAGTCTTTCAGAAGTAAAGATGGACAGAGGCTCTCCAATCTGTGAGAGAGTGCAGGAAAAGATTGCAGAGTATTTTAAAAACAGCGTTACTCAACGTCAAATTGCAAAGGCTTTGCAAATCTCACCGTATACAGTGCGTAACATCATCTAAAGATTCAGAGAAACTGGAGAAATCTCTGTGCGGACTTTTGTTGGATGCCCTCAGACGACACTCATCACTGATCGGCATGATTCTGTCATGGTCATTACTAAATGGGCCCAGGAATACTTCCAGCAACCACTGTCGGTAAACACAGTCCGCCGTGCCATCTGGAGATGTCCTGTGGCTCAAAGCTCATTTAAAATGGACTGTTTCAAAGTGGAAAAGTGTTCTAAGAACAGACGAGTCCAAATTTGACATTCTTGTTGAAAATCATAACGAGGAGGCTAAAGAGGAAGGAGACCTTACAGTGTGTTACCAGCGTTCAGTTCAAAAGCCAGCACCTCTGATGCTATGGGGTGCATAAGTAGATATGGTACAGGCAGCTTGTGTGTTTTGGAAGGCACTGTGAATGCTGTAAGGTATATAAAGGTTTTAGACGATGTCCATTTCAGGGAGGAACTTGTGCATACTGCAGCTATTACAACAGCATGGCTTCATAGTAGAAGAGTCCGGGTGCTGCCTGTCATTCATTTATCTCTGCAGTCAGAGAACATTTGGCGCATCATTACACGAAAAATATGTCAAAGGTGACCACTAACTCTTCTGCAGCTGGAAACCTGAATCAGGCAAGAATGGGACCAAATTCCAACACCAAAACCCCCGAAACCCGGCACAACCTCAGTGCCCAGACATCTTCAGACTGTTTTGAAAAGAAGAGGAGATGCTACACCATGGCAAACGCGCCCCCGTCCAAACTCTTTTCAGACCTGTAGCAGGCATCAGATTTTAAATGAGCTCAGTTTGTGCATAAAATTGAAAACTTTCCCAGTTTAAACATTCACATTTTTAAAAAATGTCCAACGTCCAACTTTTCTGGAATTTGGATTGTACAAACATAAATCTAACCATTAAAATGTAATTTAATACATTTAATCATAAAAAGAAAAAAATCAGTGTCAGAGTTGAGTTGCATGTTACTGTACGTCCTTGCTTTCATATTCTCAGATCAGATTAGCACAGTAAGCTAATTTGTGTTTGTTCTGCCCTCAGAATGTCAATCAGTTCCTACTTGCCATCTAGTGGTGGAGTTTTGGAACTGCAGGTGTCATTGTATGTTCCCTGAGACCCCTGAACATTCAGATTATCCAAAACACGTTAAGTAACTGTTTGTTCATTAATTCTTTTTTGTTGTTTTTTTTTTCTAGCAAAACTAAATGCTAACTATTGTTTGCTAGCATGTGGTTGCAAAATACAGTACACTAGCAAGTGTTTTTTGTAGAACAGACTTGATGTTTATGTATAATGTGTTTGTATTTTATGAACAGTGAGATACGTGTGATTTCTTACAGAGAGAGAGAGAGAGAGAGAGAGAGCACAAATCCAAAGAGGCAAAGGAAGCGAACATGGACTAAATCAAAGACGAACGGTTTGATGGATTGAATTGTTAGCGATCTGACTAGTGCTAGCTGCTCGTGCTCACCAGAGAGCTTTGCTGCATCCTTCTTCTTCATAACATCTCTGTAATCATATAAGACAGTATAAGGTGAAGCGTTTGTTTTCTGATGCAGGTAGGAGCGGACGCCGTGCCGAACATCAGCTCCTTGTTAAACCCGGCGGGATTTCATCGGTGTTACGAGAAACTATCTTCGCAGCAGCACTAAACTTTTTATTTTACGATGTTGCTGCTGGAAAGCGTGAAGATACACCATGTTAAACGGTATAAACGTTTCAAAATGTTTACACGGCAAACAGATGAGGCGCTGAATGGATTGCAGTCATAAAATCTGAGACTCCTGACAGAGAGTAAAGGCATTGATTCCTGTCCATCTGTCTATCTGTGCATTTATCGTCATGGTCAAAACTGCAGATGTTCATCTACTTAATTAACAGCAGACTAGATACAAGACTGAAATCTAATAAATATGCAAATGAAGTATACCAGCCCAACAGCAGCAGCAGCATGGTGTGTCTGAGCTGCAGAGACTGTGTTATCTGGCCTACAGGAGTCCAGATGGATTGATTTATTGACCTGATCAGCACAAAGATCTAAATAAATGATCGCTTTCTTTCAATTCTAAATGAAATGTATTATTTGACCTTCTTCAAGGGCAAGAACAAAACAATCTCTGGTCTCTGTATTTTAGCAGAGCTGAAGAAGAAGTTGAGGTGGTGCTGGTTTTCTATTCATTTTTGTTTTTAGAGTTGATGTGCTCGAGTGTGACACGGACACAATTCTATTCATGTTTCCTTCTTAGAGAAATCAGAAAGTTTGGGACGGAGCAGAGCTATTATGTTTCCTCGTACGTGACACAGCATAAACCTCTCAGCTCCATCTGAGCGGAAACCACACGCAACGATCTGCCTCGTATTCGGTTATTAATGCGTATGATGATGAAGCTGTACATCTCTATAAACCCTGAACATCATCAACAGCCCTCAACCCAGGAAGTGCAACTTGACCTCCAGAAAGCAATTACGTTCTTGTTGAATTCATTGCATCATTCAGGTCTTAATAGCGCACGCTAAAAGGCTCTTGAAAGCTTGGAATAAGAGATTGATCTATCTGTGCTGAAGTGCGTTGGGCGGAGACGAGGCTTCCTCACCGGGAGCTCACTTTACAGCTCCTCTTTAAAAGGTCAACCGAGTCTTTTGAATACTTATGTAGGTCATGGTCATGAAAACCACCACGCTCCTCCATCTGTGACCACACACACACACACACACACACACACAATTCCATGGTCGCTTCCAGGCTTTTTTAAACATGTGATTTTGATTTACGCTGAAGTGCATTCACAAAAAAAAAAAAAAAAAAAAAACACACGCACACCAACAAGAAGCTTCAACATTTATTTTAAAACTTTAAGGAAACTTAAATAACACACACATTGCAGCATTTAGCGCTAATTTAAAAAGTATGGCAAATATTAGCAAAAAACACAGTGCTGTGATTAATCTGCAAATTTAGTCACAGAATAACTCTTTATTTTTGCCCTAATTTAGTCCTAGTCAATTCCCACCTGTCTCTCTGTCAGTCTAACCAACTAGAGAGGGGAAACCCAGCGATTCGCATTGTTCGGGAAGAAAGCGCTATCCACCCCTTCCACATGCGAGAGCTCACAGGCGCTTGTGATTTCCTATCGTCACTTTCATTGACGTGAGAGTGCAAGTATGCCATACCTCCTCCCTGAGCCAATCGGCTCGCTAGACTCCCAGCTTCCATAGTTAGTTTTTTGCACAAATATTTACACCCCCCTCCCTTAAAACCAAACTGAAACATCCAGCCTTCTACCTGGGACATGTGAAAAGAATCACTGTGCTATAAGGTAGAAGCTTATATTAAGAATCTTAATCTTAAACACAGCTTCTGTTGGTGGATGGTATCATGTCCAGAGTCACTCCTGACCTCTTGTTTGTTCCTCTGACCAGTTCATTGTTTGCATTTTTACGGCATTTATCCTTTAGTTCTCTCACAACAGTTTCAACGTCGCTAGCACCTGAGCGAGACCTTTCCAGAACTTTATCCTGGATCTCTGCTTAGTCTTGGTGATGCTGTTGGTTTAGATGGGTTTTCTATAACAAACTGGGGAACAGCTATATTTAAAATGGTCCCGTTTGAATGATTATGACTCTTCTGATGGAAGCTGAGCTCATCAAGTTTCACAGCAACAGGGGGTCAATAATTATGCAGTCACTTAATTGTTCCTTTAATACCCCAATTTAAGGCACAATGTTGGTCATAAATATTAAACCATTTGACAAACATTTTAAACTGTAGCCTGATATTTATACAATTTCAGTACAAACATGCTGGTGTGGATACAGTATGTGCTTTTGCCCTTCATGACCTGGTGATCTTTGCATCCTCCCTAAAGCAAGTGTGTGTGTGTGTGTGTGTGTGTGTCTGTCTGTCTGAGTTTTTCTTTCTCTTTCATATACCCCCGAGAAATGTCAACATGTCTCAGGCAAAGTTGCTTTATTTTTAGCTGACTTCAGGTCTTGAAGCCGAGCCGTGTTTAATAAGCCTGAAGAAGTTCAGTGCTCTCCTAACCTTTTCTACAGAAGCTGAACTGATGGAAAAAAAAAACTAAAATGTTCAAAATTGGTCTTTTTTATTACTTAACATTTATCACTGAAGAGACAAGGCATGAGACTCATCAGTAAGCGCTTTTGGCTCTTCCTGCCGAACATAAGCCTATAACACCTTATACACACTCCTGGCTGATGTCCAATGCTAAACTGGTTCCGAACCGAGCTAAATGAAGTGAACATATAATTCATGCTGAACGTATGAATCTGTTTTGCTCAGGGCTGCTTCAGAGATCCAGCAGAAATTCAACTTCTTAACGATGAGAACATTTTCTTCTAGACTTAAAAATGTAAAGTGTTTTACTGTATAAAACCTTTCAAATAAGCTCCAAAATGTACGACAAAACACCTAAAAACACCAGTTTCTCTGCCTCTTTATTTTACCTTTTACAAACCTTTCGGATGTCTGATGCTCCAAACTTACTAACAGCTGGATTTAAGGATCTGCTTTTGCGTTCTTCTTCAAAGAACTTCTTCAGCTCTGAGAGAGTTGCTGTATAGAATTTTTTCAGGTCTCTTCAAAGGTCTCCAACTGGAACTTTTGATGTTTTGTTATGCTGGAAGGTTGACTTTTTTTTTTCTCGCATTTCCCAGTCAGAAAGCTGGGGTCAGACCGCAGGGTCAGCCAGTATACAGCAGCCCTGGAGCAGATACGGTTAAGAGCCTTGCTCAAGGGCTCAAAAGTGGACGTCTGATGGTGCTGGGGGTTGAACACTGACATTCCGATCAGCCTAAACCAGCTGAGCCACCACTGACCCTAAGATCAATCCAGGCGTTTGTAGTGTTCCCTTGTCGTTCCATCTTGGATGTTAAAGAAAACCTGAAGGTGACCTGAAGGTGACAGAGAGCTACAGACTCATCACTGCAGGACACCTGATGCATCTGAGCTGGAGATGCCACTGAGTCTTAGTCCTGGAGACAGTGTATGAAATTGTAATGCTCCATCAGAGTTTGAAACATTCTGGGGCTAAACAGCTCAGAGTTTGATATGTCACATGACACACAAACTCTGCCCTCTTTCCAAGTCATGTCCCCAAGAAACATTTGATCTGAAAACACACTCACGGCCAATGAGCTGCTCCTGTAGAGTAAGACATTCCTCTGGGAGACACGACATACATGCTTCTAGAGGGCATTTAATAGGACAAACACAAGATAAGTACAAGGTCACTGGTTCGATCCTCGGGTGATGATGCAGCCTCTCGCAGCCGAGGACTTCAATAGAGCAAAATTGTCCGAGTTCTCTCAGCGGGGTGGGATGGGAGGCACTTAGACCAGCCAGGGGCGTCTATGAGCAGTTCGGAAAGATGCGGTCGGTGGAGTCACGTGGTCCGGAGGAGTTGCATCCCTCCCAACTGAGTGGTAGTAGCCTTAATGTGGAGCCCCCTAGTGAAGGGGAGGAATTGGACACGACTAAATTAGGGATAAAATCAGGGAAAACTCCAAGAAAAAAATAAAAAATAAAAAAAATAATAAGTACAAGATAATTCATAAATTCTTTGATTGTCTTCTAGGAATTAAAAAATGATAAAAAATTAATCCAAAGCCATGGGCAATCCTTGGTCTACAGGGCAGGCATGAATGCAAAACAGATTAGATTTTGTTTTAAATATGTTTTTACATAATTATTGTTTATTAATGGTATTGTTCATAATGGTATAAATAAAGATTAAGTACTTAATGGTTTTTCTCTCAGGGCTTCCACACTCAGGCTGTCTCGGAGATTAGACTTGCCCTGGATAGGATGAAATCTAACCTAATATTGTTTCCCTGCTGCTGTAAGGTTTTGGTATGTTAATTGTCGTGACCAGGCAGCATGTCGTTCCTTCTCACCTTAAAGACTTCTGACATGATGGAAGGGGAGCAGCGATCCAGGCCTGAACTCCACTGACATTACTTTGGGGAACTGGGAATTACTAAGAGCTCAAGAGTGCTGCTGAGACAAGACAAACACTTCTCTAAGATGATGCTCTTGACTGGAAAAAAATTATAGAGTTTTTTTCCTTTTTATTTTCAAATGTGTTGAATTTATACTCTTTAAAATGCAAAATAAAAATAACTCAAAGCAGAGACTGAAAACCAAAACTCCAGATGTGTTACATGGAGGATGAGCAAATCAGCAGTGACACATAATGACACATCAAGCCTCACTTCTAGATTGGAACACAAGGCAAGCCAAGGACAAATAAGATCTAGACTGGGTGTGGGTGTTGCTTATCTGGAGCACTACTGGTGTGTCAATCAATCATATGCTTCAATACAATGAAGTCCTGGTTCTGAAGGACAGACATACCTCAGTACGCAGAAGCAAACAGCAGCTCTCAAGACATCTCAGAAACCTCAACATTCTTATAAATAGAGGCATTACTGACTATCCAGAAGTCCTTGCACTTCAACCACCACCTTTATCATCTTCTCAGCATCTTCTCTCCATAAATGTTCCATCAACATCCTGTGACAGAATTTAGCTTCCCACAACCCTGAGGTTCCTGAGACGGCTCAGTATCTCCACCACAGGCTAAAAACAGAGCTTTCCGCTGTTAGACCTCGGGGTGGACCAGGAAAACACAGACAGTGTGGACACATTAACAGCTCGACTTATTTGGATTGGCACTGGAAATGTAGATGAATGTAAAACGCTTCGAGTTCTAGGTAGGGGCCACCGTTCTGATTTGTTAGCTGTTAAATTTAAATATTTTCCAGCCCGTTTTTCAATGTGCACGTTCTCCTCGTTCCCATGGACCTTCACTGCGTCTCTAATCGCTCTATCTGATCACGGGTTCTTTTGAGGGGTCAGGATGTTTGCACGTCCACTTTGAAACAGTGGAAAACTAATCAAATTTGAAGACTGTAAGCCGTTAGTGTGTTATTGACATGCTGAATAAAAAGGAAGAAGCCGGCGAGTGGCTGTAGGAGCTGTGAGTAATTGTGCTCGTCTCAGAAGAGCTGCTGAGAGCGCGGGTGACTGACCCGGACAACACCACTGAAGCATGATAATCGCATAGACGTTGAGACCAGATAATTAAAGTGTGTCTAAGTTCAGTGACAATCGGAATCATTTTTCAGGTGGTCGACAGTGCTAGTACGGCATGTAAAAGGAGGAAGACTCCGGGTCATGTCTGGGTAATTAGGACAGGAGATGAAGGGCTGCATTATATCCAGATGTAATTCAAACCTTGACGTACGTTGTTATGCTCCCAACCTATTTTCATTATTCTTTTGGCAATGATCGTTGTTAAAAGTGCTATATAAATAAAGCTGAATTAAATTTAATATCATTTAAGTCTTGCCTCATCTTTACAGCCGTCTGGTTTTACTAAGCCCCGCCTATTCCCTTATCATTATTAATCTATGCGTGTGGTGAGAAACGTTACTGAACATTGCCCTCTTGCTCACTTTACATAATTTTAGATATTCAGAATGTTTTGGTGACGTTAATTTGGCATTGTCATTGGTGTTATTGGCGTTGGAACAATGTTGGCTTTACATGCATCTTTCCCCGGACTAAAACAACCGAATCGTCCTGATCCCTCATATGTGAACTCTTTCAGACGGATAGACAAACAGATACAGTAGCTTGTGTCCACTGGACCCCTTTTGTTCAATTGAACAATGCTAATGTGTTTCCTATTGTCTGTCTGTCTCAGAGTCTCCATATGACCCTGAGACAGACCATAAGTTTCTCTCCTTGTTGATAATAAACGGAGAACTTGGGGCAGATCTCCTGTGCGGGTTTGTTGCTCCATCTTCTAGTTGGGAACAGGAGAGCATGTCAAGGGCGCGGCAGACGCTTCATGCAATAACTCTCCCTTTAATCCATTCAGGGAAGTTAACCGGGATAATGTTAAATGAATGCCTCTTACACGCCGTTGTGATTAGTTGTGTGATAACGAAATTAATACCGAACCATTGACCTGAGCAGGACTCAACCTTCACTCAGAGTGAAGAAAATGAGCATTGATTATGTGTGTGTGTGTAAAAATAACTAAAATGTGTTCAGTTCGGTTTCGCGATAGCCGATGTACATGAAGCTATTGAAATTAGAGCGCCCTCTGGTGGAGGAGCCTCAGACATACTGTAAATGAGTCATAGACAATATGTAACTGAAGAAAAAAGAAATAATCTTGTGAGGAAGCCATGAGAGGCTGGATTTACTGTGTTTTGTTTCTGTTCATTAAAAATTGGTGTAAATTGTAAAATTGTAACTATTTAAATCTGATGAATTTAATGTTTTTTTTATTTTATTAAAAATGCATTTTATTTTAGTACTATATGGTACTTTTTAACTTCTAGGATCAGACTGTCTTATTTAACTTAAAATTAAATTATTATAATTGTGTAATATAATTATAATTATAAAATCCTCATGTTTGTATTATTTGATGAAGCCTGAATATATATTTTTAACTTTTAACTTTTTTACTTTGAGTAGCCAAAGATGATGTTGTGTATGAGCTGAACATCTCCATTAGTGAAACACACACACACACACACACACACACAGACACACACACACACACACAGACACACACACACACACACACACACACAGACACACACACAGACACACACACACACAGACACACACACACACACAGACACACACACAGACACACACACAGACACACACACACACGCACACACAGACACAGACACAGACACAGACACACACACACAGACACAGACACAGACACACACACACAGACACACACACACACACACACACACACACACACACACACACACACACACAGTATATACAGTATACACACACAC
>JAAGKR010010166.1:0-23806 GCA_011419295.1 Clarias macrocephalus
AGAACAAGTGAGAGAGAATTTTATTTCTGTCACAACACTAAATTTAACACTAGAGAATATGATCTAATCTTACTAATCTAACACTAAAGTAAATTAAGGCTTCATCATATAACACACTGGTGCTTTGCAGATTCTGTGTCTCTGTTGTAACCTGCCTGCTGATCATAATTAACATACAGCACACACGCACTAAACCCATGTGACCTCCAGCTCCGTGTTTCAGATAAGACAGAGTTTTAACTTTTGCTTTATTTTATTACACACTTGTCTGAACGTTAGATAAACTTCGTGGCTCTTCGATAAACCTGATTGCTTTGACATTCGCTTTCTGACTCTTCGTTGTGGTGGTTTGATTATTTTCCGCCTTTCACTTTGTGTATTTTTCACTCAACACCACAAATCAGAAGATGATTATAGATGTGGAACACAACCTCACTGGAAATGAGAGTGTTTCTATCGCAGCAATCAGAGTTTATTTAGGGGGGAAATGTAGATTAGAGAACCAGATGTTTAATTGTTTTTTAGAGTCGTATACATTACTTGCACTTCTGGGTTGAAGTGAAAAGCGTGTTGCTGGTTTTTTGCTTGTACTCTGCTTTATACAAACAATGTTTCATCTGCTGTATGTAACTGTATGAAGCTAGAATTCTTAAAATAATTAAAAGAAAATATGAATATGAAAATATGAAAACTGACAGAGCAACATGACTTAAATTCTAAAAGAATAAATTTTTAACTGGCTATAATTACTTTTATTTACTTGTTTGTATATTTTAAAAATGTAACAAAAAGTCCAACAAAAAGAAGGAAAGATTAAAATCATTACATTAAGACTTTGTAAGGTTTGTATTTTTTAAACATAACAGAAAAAGAAAAAAGAAAATTATTGGCAAAATATTTTTTTAATATTAAAAAGTTTTTTTTTGCTAATCCTTATCATTTAATTCATCTAATAATCTTAATCAGAAGCTGTACCCAATGATGACAACCAATCACTCTAATTGATATCATTGACAGAATGCTGATTTTATAAAAAAAAAAAAAAAAAAAAAACTTGTCAATGCACATTTAAATTGAAGTCCAACATGTATATTTCGTACAAAACAAGTACCAGATCATAAAATCATGTACATGTCAGTGAGAAAGGAAGGAGTGGAGCTGACAGGACAGGAAGTCATGAAGTTGCTTAGATTAAAATCTTCTACGTTTCCGTGCGATGTGCCCGCACGCCTTTTTCCCACCACGCCGAAACGTGTGCTGCTGTTTAAAGCCGGTTTCCATTTCCAGCAGTTAAACATATTCACAGGTATTAAAGCTGCTGTCAGTCTGTTTCAGACCACGAATGACGCTAATGAGCACTTGAGCCTTACAGAACTCTGTGCATAGTTGACCTTTAACCCTGTAATGTACCCTGTGAGGATTGTCCCTTTTTTACCCTGGGGTGAAAATAAAGCAGGGGAGTTTTTCCTCTCGTCTGCTGATTTATTTGAGATTCAGGATGTGTGGACGCTCTGCAGCTCCCTGCAGTGGCTTTACGCCACAAAGTCTTTTAGTATTTTATACCGACACTGCAAACTCACACAGTCGATTCCAGTGAGATGTCTGGAAAGTTGGATTTTATGTTTAAATTTTCATATAGACCATACACACACACACACACACACACACACACACACACACACACACACACACACACACACACACACACTCATTCTCTCTGTCTGTGGTGTACACGCTTGCACTCATGCACTTTATGTAGGTTCGGGTCCTTCAGTAATTATGTGTAGACTTACATAGTTGTCTGTTGTAGCACCGTGGTCCTACAGGAACGTAGTATCTTTCATTGTGTACTGTACTACTGTGTAAGGTTTAAAATGACAATAAAAGCAACTCTGACTTGATACACACTTGTTCTCTCTTTATCTTCCCTTTAACTTATCCTCTCTAATCCACACCCATGCTCTCTTATACACACACTCATCCTCTCATATACACACACACTCTCTCTGATACACACTCATCCTCTCTTATACACAGTAACATTCTCATGTAAACACACACACACACACACTCTATGATACACACTCTCTGATACACACTCATTATCTCATATACACAATAACCCTCTCATACTGTATAAACACACACACTCTCTCATACACACTCATCCTCTCTTATACTCCTCTCATATACACACTTACTCTCTCCGATACACACTCATCCTGTCATATACACACTCACTCTCTCTGATACACACTCATTATCTCATATACACAATAACCTTCTCATACTGTATAAACACACACACTCTCTCTGATACACACTCATCCTCTCTTATACACAGTAACATTCTCATGTAAAGACACACACACACACACTCTATGATACACACTCTCTGATACACACTCATTATCTCATATACACAATAACCCTCTCATACTGTATAAACACACACACTCTCTCATACACACTCATCCTCTCTTATACTCCTCTCATATACACACTTACTCTCTCCGATACACACTCATCCTGTCATATACACACTCACTCTCTCTGATACACACTCATTATCTCATATACACAATAACCTTCTCATACTGTATAAACACACACACTCTCTCTGATACACACTCATCCTCTCTTATACACAGTAACATTCTCATGTAAAGACACACACACACACACTCTATGATACACACTCTCTGATACACACTCATTATCTCATATACACAATAACCCTCTCATACTGTATAAACACACACACTCTCTCATACACACTCATCCTCTCTTATACTCCTCTCATATACACACTTACTCTCTCCGATACACACTCATCCTGTCATATACACACTCACTCTCTCTGATACACACTCATTATCTCATATACACAATAACCTTCTCATACTGTATAAACACACACACTCTCTCTGATACACACTCATCCTCTCTTATACACAGTAACATTCTCATGTAAAGACACACACACACACACTCTATGATACACACTCTCTGATACACACTCATTATCTCATATACACAATAACCCTCTCATACTGTATAAACACACACACTCTCTGATACACACTCATCCTCTCTTATACTCCTCCTCTGATATACACACTCATCCTCTCATATACACACTTACTCTCTCCGATACACACTCATCCTGTCATATACACACTCACTCTCTCTGGTACACACTCATTATCTCATATACACAATAACCTTCTCATACTGTATAAACACACACACTCTCTCTGATACACACTCATCCTCTCTTATACACATACTCCTCCTCTGAAATACACACTCATCCTCTCACATACACACTTACTCTCTCTGATACACACTCATTCTCTTTTCTAAACACTCATCCTCTCATATACACATTCATCCTCTCTTATGCACATTTACTCTCTGATACACACTCATCCTCCCTGATACACACTCATCCTCTTTGATCCTCATTCATTCTTTCTGACACACACTCGTTCTCTCTGACTCACACTTGTCCTATCTAATACACACTCATCTGATACAAACCTGTGCTGTACACTGATGTGTGAGTGTCTGTCTGTGTGTATCTGTATGTGTATTATATTGTTTACACACACTTTTATATATATATATATATATATATATATATATATATATATATATATATATATATATATATATATATATATATGTGTGTGTGTGTGTGTGTGTGTGTGTGTGTGTGTGTCTATACCAGTGTGTTAGTCATCATGTTCTGACAAAAGTGTAAAAGTGTAAAGTGTAGTCTTATATGTGTGTTATTAACACTCCTGTGTTATAACATTGTTATTAATATTATTATATGTAGTACTTCACAGAGGTGGGCATAACACATGCTCATCACAAAAGAAACGTCATGTGTAGTACACACACCTCATTTAGTGCTTTGATCATTATAGATCATTTATAATATATATTAGGTATAATTTAGGTCATACATTTAGTTGTTTGTTTGTTTGTTTATTTAAGCTTTCTTCTATTATTTTATGTAAATCCTCTCATACTGAAACACTTAGTCTGGTCTTATAGAGATTAGAGCTCCAGCTTCAATTTTTGATTTCCGTCTTCTGGACAAATGCTTTTAGATTAATGTGCTTAATTCACACACACACACACACACACACACACACACACACACACACACACACACACACACACACACACACACACACACACACACACACACACACACACACACACACACACACGGTAAATTTTTCCGTTTTACATAATCTTCACCAAATCCTTTAATGCGAACCAGAGACATACTTTTCTACTTTATTCCTCCTTACATACACCATAATGACCTGTTGTGGGTGGATTTGGGGTTTTAGGTTCTTGTGTTGTCTGTAGCATTCTCCTGCCATCGCGCTGAGGATTATTTTACACTGCGTTACTACTAATGAGCCCTGGGAGCTCGAAATATTCGATTTGAAGTTATGCAAAATGTCTTGATCACTCAAAGCTCTGGTCATCACCAGCTCATTTCCAAACAACACTAGTTAGGGTCATTTGTGAGATGCTGGTCATATTACAGCTTCAGCCATGAACACTAGATCATACATATACTGTATACAGTAAAATATTGACTGTCAATTGTACAGTAAAGCATTGTAAAGTGTACAATAAATAATTGCAAATTATATTTAGAGTTAAGATCTTTAATATCTTACATAGTGTAAAATAACTTTTTGTTCAGTATAGTGAAATGTCTTTATTTAAATCCATAAAACAAAATACAAACATGGCTAGAAACTGAGAACATTTTGCATTTAGCCTTAGCCTCAACAAAGCCCGAAACACAAACCAGGAGACAGCGCCTTGTCCCGATGCCAAGATAGAAACCCTTCTAAACAAACAGAACAATACCGAGCAACTAAACAGAGAAAACTGGGAGCTTAAATAAGGAACATAATCAAGACTAATTCAAAACACCTGACCTCAGCAAACAGAATGAGGACCTGGGAGATCAGAAACACAAAAGTCAATAAAGGCGAGGAGAGTATAGCGTCCAGGGAGAACCCTTACAGGTTAATCCTTTCATAGGCAAGGAGACTTACTGAGCAGGCTCTTGCTCGGGGACCTAACCATGATATCATAGTGATTCTGGGATTTGAACACACAAGCTAGTGATGTGTAACTTAAAGCCTTGATGACATGAAAGGAAGGATTCCAAACCAAAGCCTTGGTTCAGCTCTCACAGTTCTCTGGTCTTCTTTGGCTTTTTATGGCATTTCATGGTTGTAGCTATATATAAATCATTTGTTCTTGGAAACTTATGGCTGATGGGTGTTTATCAAAATACACTTGTGAGTATGAAACATTTTAAAAAAAAAACAATCCTATTCCCTAATCCCCAACATTTACCCTAACGTCATAAACCCTAATACAGATTTTTCCTAAGCAACCTAGAAACACCACGACAGAACCCCATGTGTTTAGCATGCGCATTTTAAACACATGTACATGGAGATTTCACACACATGTGCTCCTTTGTGACCTTATGTGTTTGTGATGTTGCTTTGCTCATGCTTTTTAAACATCACAGCATCTGTGTTAAATACGAAATGAATACAACATGCAAATAATCAAGACAGTCACTGCAGATCCAACACACAAGCACACAAACACACATGCACTCACACGTCGCTCAAAGACATTTATTTTCTTCTTTAATAAAGGCTTTACTAACACAGGGTGAAAACAATTACTTGTATGTGTGTAAGCCTTTTTTTGTTTTTAATAAAAGTGAAAACGTGCTTCCATCCAATTGGCTTGTATAATAAAGTTAACTATAGACAGAACTGATGTGTGTGTGTGTGTGTGCGCGCGCTTTTGTTGTCATTTAATTAGACGTAGTACACTGTCACTCTTGGTGTTTCAAACAGAGCAGCACTCATGGGCTGTCTCCCAAACCTACTGTACATACTGTAGTGGTTACCATGGGAACACATGATAGTGTGGGTGCTATACATGCACAAAATGGCATGCTAATATCAAGACAGCTAGTTAGTCAAGAACAAGTGGCAACCTAAAATAACGAGTCCAGTTACAACAGAATTAAACATGTTCTCATACTGGTACAAAAAAAAGGTCTCCATAGATAGATAGATTTTTCCCTGTTCATAACAACTGTTCTGGGAATGAGCTTTTATATAAGTCATCAGTTAAAATGACAATTATTAGGGGTGTGGCCAATTTGAGTGACAGCTGCATTGCAATGCTGGATGACTGCTATGTATCACTTTAGTTAACCACCTTGTACAGTAGTTTAACTTACCACAAAAAAAATTAGGAGTTGGAAATTTAGCGAAGCTAAATTTAGGCTAGCTATCTGAGGTAAGTAGACATTCATTCTGTTCCTATATAGTCTCGAATTCTGCCCATTTGCCTGTTTATAGGATTACCAGGGGGGTTTAGGTGGACTCAGTTCTTGCTATGTTTCCAGCAAAAAGAGATCCCACAGCTCCAAACCGTTCTTCAGAAAATGTTGAAAGAGGTTGTTGTCATGGAGAATTGGGCCAATGGTTCTTCTCTCTCTCACGCTGCTGGATTTTGGGTTATTGTCTCCCATGCTCAGTTTCAGTGCTTGTGCGTCACTCATATAATCAACATTCATGTGTGTGTGCTCTCTTTATTGTGACCACAACATGTGTGTGCGCGTGAAAACTTTTTTTTATTTTGTGTCCAAGTGTAGTGACTGTCCTCTGGTAACTGTAATGCAATAACGGCCTCCTTGAAGAAAAAGGTTAAAAAGGCTGTAGCGGTGCGGGAGATCAATCTGTTTAACGACAATGCAATTTCACATTTCCGTGATATCCTTAAAAGGGGGCAAAAAAAAAAAACTTCCGTCAGAAGTGAGAACAGAAAAATTCCAAAAGTTAATATGAAGTGACTGACTTACCCAAAATTGTTCAAAAGGAGTTTTTAAGTGTGTGTGTGTGTGTGTGTGTGTGTGTGTGTGTGTGTGTGTGTGTGTGTGTGTGTGAAAAGAGATATTTGTTCAGGAAACAGGAAGTTTTCTGAAACAGGAAGTGTCCTCG
This sequence comes from Clarias macrocephalus, assembly GCA_011419295.1. NCBI lineage: Eukaryota > Metazoa > Chordata > Actinopteri > Siluriformes > Clariidae > Clarias > Clarias macrocephalus. The sequence continues at coordinate 7,080 of JAAGKR010010166.1, forward strand.
TCCCGGTCTGGACAGGGGATTCTGGGTAAACAACAGATTGACCTTGAAGGTGAAAACATTAGTTAACAAGTCTACTGAGGTGTGTGCACGCATGTGTGTGTGTGTGTGTGTGTGTGTGTGTGTGTGTGTGTGTGTGTGTGTTTGTGTTTGTATGGAAGTATCTCGAGCTTTTCTAGAACACACACACGTGTCAGAGTAGAACTGTTTGTTTTGCGTTTTTATGTCGTTTCCCACAGCTGGGGTACAACATTTTGTTCTTTGCATAATTCGTGGACGTTTATGAATAATTCATGTGCACACATGTTTTTATCTTTCAGTGAACCAAGTTTATTGCTTTTAGTCATTCTTTTAACAGCATACTTTAGGAATGAAAATATAAACGTGCTATTAATATGACTGTTAACACATTTCCATCAGTTTTGTTTAAATATATGAAGTTGGGTATGATTTAGGTCACTATACTCTAAGCTAACAGTATTCCCAAATCATGACACTTTTTTTTTTTTTACAATAAAAACAAAGTTAACTATCTCATTTGTAATGTGCACTCACATGATGTGAAGTTAAGTACCGATGCATGACTGTGTACTCCGTACTTAATAACAACCCTCACCAATCCGTCTTTTATTTTTATAAAAAAATTGTAAATGTAGTTTGCTTTAAGACCGCTTGTCTGATGTATTTCTGAAAATGTATTTCTGAAAAACAAAAATACATATGACAGCGCTCAATGCTTTGCTAAATATTCTGCCAATGCTGTCACTACTTTTTTATGGTCCTATTTATTGAATTTGATTTATTGAATTTGAGTTACGTCAAAAGTGCATTAGTAATTCATACATTTTCCTAGCTCACTCTAGACAAAAAAGTAATCAAGTTTATCAGGCAGAAATCTAAGTTATTTTTGCTGTAAAAGTGAAAGCAGGGATAAATCCTAACCATGCCTATATCTTAAACCCACTTATCACACGATCTCCACCCCTTAGCATTGATCTGCCTCTCCTTTTAAACATCTTCCACTTTAGCAGTCCATGAATCCAATCGATCAAAGTCTGTAAAATCTGCTGCCATTCCAAAGAACTGAATCAGAGAATCATTTATGTGAGTTATAATGTTCGTTGGGACAAGCTGCCCACCTTTTCAGTTATTGGTCTGGCATGATGGATGAAGGCTGGTGATTGGTGCAGCTTCAACACTTCTCCTGATGTGATGAGGTGCTTGAGAGTTTATAAAGTTACAAGGTGGATTTAAATTGTGAAATCTTATTATAATTTGACGATATTTACCAAAAGAAGACAACAAAAAGTGCTGTTACTACATGTAGTTTAATACTTTTCAAAATCAAGAACCTCCTCATTGTGCTTCTTATATAAGAGTGGACCAGTAGGTTCAGTAGTTAGTAGTAGGAGGTAGATCAAAGGATCTAAAACTCCATCAAACTAAAAGTTCCGGTGAAAGTCTCGGTACTGAGCTGCATGTTAATGGTGTTGCTCGTTCCAAACCTGACTAAAATCTGTCCAATTTAATCAAAGAGGAGAAAAACGTACCTGAAAAAGGGGAGAAAGCGAGGCTTTGATTCACACTCAGGAAATGTTTAGAGTGTTTAACAGAGGAAACTGAGGCTCAGCCTGGAACGTGAATCCTCAGGAGACACACAGCTTCACATTTCTCCTATTGTAAAAAAGCATCTGTACGCTGACGTGAAACTCAGCATACAGCACAGGTTTGAAAGTTCACAGGTTGAAGGTGTGTGTGTGTGTGTGTGTGTGTGTGTGTGTGTTTCAGCATAAAGCTGACTCTGTGAGATAAACATCACACCGTGTGCTGCCCCGGAGGCTGAAAAGTTTCTGCGGTTAGTTCAGATTTTTCCCTTCTGAAATCTAAATCTCTGCATCAGAATTCTCTTGTTTTTTACTAAATGGAAGTTAAAATGAAACACTTTTGTTTTACTGCCCACGTAGAAATGTTAGCCAGGATATTTCCTAACATACTTACTTGTTTATATGATAATTTGTTAAAAATAAACAATACATGTACTGTGTTTCAGTTTTACCCCTTAACATTCTTGTGAACTTTTTGCTAGAGCACATGTTGGTTCACTGTATCCTATTGAAAAATAGATGTAACATGATTGAGCCATCTCTACCACATGGTTGAGTGATGATATGTTAAAGTAGATTTCAAAATATTTATTTAATTAGTAGTCTTTCCAGTTGCTTCAGAGCATACCATGCTGTTGCACGACCATACAAAAAGTTTTTCGGTGCTTTTGAGTGCTGAGGCCGATTTCTAAAAAACAATACCTGTGTTGTATTAGAGGCAACTGAGTCCTCTGGTGGCCAGGTGAGGAATTAACCTGTATTACTGTGAGACATCAGTGCATTAAGGTTTCTCATTGGGCCAGGCTACCTTGGTTCTCTTATTAGGTATCATTAGAAACAATTCTGAGTCTTTGTTCTGTTTAGGAGATTCACAGTCTACACACACACACACATAGTCTTTGGACTGCAGCCGAACCAAAACTCCCTTGACTGCCTTCCATTTCTGCTTCATTAATATATGAATGTAAAGACTTTTGCTGGCCAGTATGTGCGGACACTTGGATGATGCTAACACAAGAATGCTTAGAACCAAAGTTGTGGTGGATGAGATTTTCACCCATTAAGGGGGTTTGTAGGGTGAGGTCAAAAAATATCCTCCGTTTCTCTTTTTCAGCCGACAACTTACAATTGTTGCTTAGTTTTTTTTTTATATTACTCTTCTTCTTCTCATTGTGTATGCAATTGCTATCGCTCATGCCTGCAGTTACTGCTGTGCGCTTGAAAAGAGTTGTTATACTTTGCTTGCTAATTATCTTGAATCAAGAAAGCCAACCACTTGCATCATGTTTAATAAAAGTTAGTAATTTTGATCCATCATTATAATAAGATTTCTTTTCTTTTTTTTCCTGTGCTTGAGGGTACCATGCTCCCATCCCTCCATGAATTATGCCTATTCTTCACATTGCATCACTTTTGAGATAACAACATGTAATTGTCAGTGAAAAATTAGTAATGAGGGCCATCTTATTTTAATTTTGAGTTCATGAATTTTTGTAATGTTAATGTGCTTGCACTTTACACCATGGAAATGGTGGTAGTTCTCATGTGAACTACATTTTAAGTAATTCTTGATGTTTGATGTTTGTAGATGTGTATGTGACACTGAACTGCAAGTCGTAATCTGATGTGGCATGGTTTTCAGGTCAGTCTAATTTACAGTACTGCATCCCTTTATCCCCTGCAGAAACTTTGGAAGGCAGGTCTGAACATAGGGAGCTGATATTCTTCAATGGAACAGGGACATTTTCAAGAGGATTAGTGAATTCTGGAAGTACTCAACGTAGAGATCTCAGAGCCTCAGGTCACGTTAATTGTGATTGCTAGGTGAGTGTAAGAAACAGCCACTGTTTAAACTTGTTTATTTGTCCATTGGTTTGTGCATAATTCCCAGGTGACCTTCATTGACCTATACCGTTCCATGGATGTGAAATAAACTGTACCGCTTGAATTAATATGGTCTCCTTCAGGATGGTGTAATGATTTGTTTCCATGGCAGAGTGAAGTTTGGGTAACAATAATAATACAGATAATCTACAGGCTTTGGACAATGTGTCTGTAATTACAGAATAATTATAATAATATATTTATCATCAATAAGTGCTTTGTCTTGATTAAGTCCAGTGTGGATCTGGTAGTTTTCCTGGAAATGCTGGGCATGAGACAGGAATACATCCTGGAAGGGACACCAATTCATCAAAGCACAAACAAACATTTATAAACTCTGCCACATCTGGGGCAATTCACCTGAAAGGTTTGAGGAAATTGAGAAGGAATGCTAAGAAAATACACATGGACATGGAAAGAACTTCATCTTGTTGTACCACAATGCCAGTTCTATTGCTATAACTCTTTATATGCTTTCAATTTGATGGTAATGTGTGACGGAGATCATTGTGTGATGGTCAGGAGTTTAAACAGTGTGGCGTGAGGTGTTGGAGTGTTTTAGATTCAGCTCACTTTGTATTTATATTGTTTAAGAAATCCTGTCCTTATGATGGACACCAGAATCTGTTCTGAATTAAAGCTGCCGCTCTTTGCATCTTGGGGTGTCTGGATCTGAGTGAAGTGCGTAGCCATAGAAACACTTGTTGGCAAATTGATCTCTTGGCATGTGGACTTTATCGGACAGGGGTTGGCTTATTATCCAGTGAATTTCTGCCATGATGCAGACAGGAGTGCCCACTCTGCTTGTGTTTTTCTTGTCTCGTTTTTCTACTCTGACAGCACATCAGGTTTTGTGCTTGTTTCTTTTTAGTCACTTTTTCAAAATCTTTACATATTCAAAATTTCTATGGTTCATCAGAACCTCTGTTCCTCCGGCGCTGCCTCAAATGGCCTTGATTTGACAAGCTGGAATGTATTTTCACAGTAATTGCCTTGGGAAGAAGGTCAATTGAGGCATTGGCATGTTAAAAGATGAAGGTGAACTGTTTCCTTAGTGTATGAAATGATTTTAGTGCATAATTGTCCATTATTAGTAGTCGTTTCAGGGGTTTCTATACAGTCTCTGTTCAGAGTTAAACCTGATGTGGCTGTGACTACGCCCAGAAGGTTTTTTTTTTTTTTTTTTTTTTAATGAACCTATTACGACCAGATGTAACATTTTGTTTTCGAGACACTTGACAGAAATGCATAGGGATTTGCTGAAATACTGTACATATGAGTTGGGAAATACATTATGGGAAATGCATTTTGTTTGTATTTTAAGTGTTCTTAGCCGACATAAAAAGTTTTTCAGTTCGCGCTTCAGATAATGGCTGAGAACTAGAGCAAGGGGTGCGACACTGATGCAGAGTACAGGAGATACTTGGACAAAAACAAGAATGATTTAGAAGATTCAGAAACAGATTATGACATGTTTGCTGACCCACCAGCCAGGGATCAGTAGGTAGTAGTAGGAAGAGAAGAAAGGGGTCGGGGAGTTTAGACCCAGTATTACTGGAAGGCTGCGGTAAAGATTGACTTTCTGACAATCTGACACTATTACAGGTGTTATCGAAGCCTTTCACAAAGGAATTGTTGTTGCGACTTATACCAGACGCAAAAGAAAGGCAGGAGACTCCATTCAGCAGCAAGTGGACCCCAATACGTTGAAGGAAAAAAATATATATATCGCCTATGGTTCACTGTGCGCATTCTCCAACTGCCTGTGAGGAGAGATTATTGAAGTTGTTTTTCCAGACTACTTTCCCCAAAGCGATGGCAAGGGACAGGAAAATGATCTGGAGGTAATAATAATTCACAGGTAAGAACATTCACAGCCAAGTATTGGAGTGGCTACAAAGAATAGCTGGAGGACCTGGCACATGAACATGTTACCCCAGTGACAGCATGGGGTGCTCCTCAACTAACAGTACCTGAGGGAGCCATATCTGAGCAGGCTGTGAGAAACTCATTTAAAAGAGTGCAGAGTGTGTGTGCTGTCCACATCGAATGCTTTGGCAAGCACCACCAAAGACATCTCAGTAATCTGATGATGATGATGACATAAAACCTCTTATGAACACTATCTGTCATGCTTGCAAAGCTATCAATCATCCTAGAAGAAATGTAGCTGTGGTGGCATGCAAAGCACATCATTTATGCATAATCATTTTAGAGAGCATTTTTTTTTGTCAATTATGTCAAGATTTTCAGAAAACTCTGCTTAAAAATGTGTAGGTTCTAGATTGCTTTCTTAAGGCACCTTTATAATAAGTCTTGGGTTAAATAGAAACAATTCCACTTAATACTTGAGCACTCACTTTCACTGTCATTAAAAATTAAACTCCTCTCTAATTCATCTTAATATTTATATCTATACAGTACTATACATACTACTTCTAAATAATTTATGTATATTGAGTTATATGTCTATTCTCTACACCATTAATAAGAAAAGTTATTTGCACTTTTTCTGTGCTTAAAACCTTATATTCATTTCATCTGTGGTGTGGCTTTTCACACACAGCCTCGTGCACACACGTTATCAGGTCAGAGAATACTACCATAAATCATATCTCTGCAACTGTACTTGTGTTTCACAGGGTAGAGGGTACCAAGACTTTGTATAGCAGCTGTGTGGAAGGAGGAGCTGATAAACTGCATGCTAAATACAGGTTAATATACTGTGTGTGTGTGTGTGTGTGTGTGTGTGTGTGTGTGTGTGTGTGTGTGTGTGTGTGTGTGTGTGGACAAATGAATGAAAGTAGTTATTTGATATATAAACACAGACATTAGATTGTCACTGCTAATACATAATTAAACACACACACACACACACACACACACACACACACACACACACACACACACACACACACACACACACACATCAGATTGGCTAAAACTGTGTGGAGGAAATGGATTAAACTTTAAATAGAATGCTGTGGAAGTGCATATCACTTTGGAGCCTCACTTTGTGTGTGTGTGCATGTTTGTGTGCGTGTAGCGGAGCAGGGTTAAAACTACAGCAACATGAAACCTGACAAAGAGGAAGAAATGTTTCCACTAAAGGGAATAAAAAGAGAAAGGGAAGGTCAGAGTGAATGGTCCGAGCGCTGATACACATCACCAAATAAAAACTCTGCGTATGAAATAATATTTTCATATTAAACATGTTATTCAGGAAACGCTGTGCACAGAGCCCGGAGCAAGTCCTGCTGTGGCGCGGGTTCTAACGACACCATTTATCAGATTACACACATATATACAGACACACACGCACACACACACACACACTGGGTGTTGAATAAACTACGTGATGTGGTACTGTGCAGTAACCTGCCTGTTTTTTGTGTGTGAATGAATAGGAACAATGCAAAAAAAATCTAGAAAACATTCAAGATTACAGAGACATATAGAATATTTCCTGTTCCATATTCCATACTCCATAGAAAGACTGTGTACAATAAAGTTTGTACTTTTAAACGTCTTAAATTAATGCGGCATGATGGTGTAATGGTTAGCACCGTCACCTTGCACCTCCAGGGTCTGGGTTTGATTCCCGGCCAGGCTTGATTCCCGTCTCTGTGTGCATGGAGTTTGGATGTTCCCTCTGTGCTTGATGAGTTTACTCCAGTTTCCTCTCACAGTTCTAATTATTAGGCTAACTGGCATTCCTAAATTGCTCGTAGTGTTTGAGTGTATTTGTATGTGCCCTGCGATGGGTTGGCACCCTGTTCTCTACCCTGCCCTAAGTCTCCTGGGATAGGCTCCAGACCCCCCGTGACCCTGAAAACAGGATAAAGCAGTATAGATGATGAGCGATGACTGAGTGAAGGTCTATTTAATCCCAAGAGTGCATGCACAGACACTTGATTCATTAAAATCCAGTTTGTATCTGATGTTTCCTGAGTTTGTATACATTTCCATATAAGGAGACACTCAATGTACACTACCCCATGCCCTGGGTCCACTGAAATTGGCTTCAGGTCTCCCACAACTCTATACAGGATTAGGCACGTAGAGAAGGAGTAAAGGGTGGGTGGCTTCAAGTCTTGTCGATGAGTTCATGAGATTTTCTAAATGGATTTTGCTGTCAAGTCACTTATTTATTTCAGTTGCACACCAATTTAATGAACACTTGAAATGTAAAAGTGATTCAAAACCAATTCATAAATCTAAATAAGATTCAGTCAGGACAAAAATAATGGGGCCCTATAAAAAGAGGAAGTGTATATGTGTGTGTGTGTGAGAGAGAGAGAGAGAGATGCATGACTAAGCTGCATTACTAGAAGACTTAAGGCAGCTTTCTTTCACCATCTATGCATAATTTTGCGATTTTCACTTCTCTTTGCCTTTTATGGAGTTTTGTGGGTGTTTTATGAGATTTCTGGCCGATTGCCTTTTATCAACATAGACACAGGGATAAAAAAAGGAATATTTTATAGATTATATAAAAGGATAATATATACTAATATAATATATCTAAAAGTTTATATTCCTTTATTGCAAAAGGAATATTTGGTTTAGTTTGGATATGAAAAACGTTACTAAAAGACTGATAAATGAGGTCCGGTATCAATAACCTGATCTTGAATGCCAATAACAATTTTTTTTAAACCAAAGTTCCTTTACAAACTCCTTTTTCTTACTGATGTTCAGCTTTGGATGGCTTTCTTGCAGTTCTCCTCCAGGCGCTTAGATTTACTTCACTATTAAACTATAGTGTAGGAGTCATCAGAGAACATCTGCACATGGCTTCAGGTGGTGGTCTGTGAGAACTTTTAGATGCAGATGGTAAACGGTTCCTCTGGGAGCACCAGGGTTGATCACTACCATTTCTGGAGCATCTCAAGTGGCACTCTATCATCCAGAAAAAAAGTCAACCTGCATCTCTGCGTGTTTGTCGCTCGGTCAGAGCAGCAGTTGGCAAAGTGCAGTTGTAAAAATGTGAAGAGATGCCTGAGGCACCAAGACATTCCTAAAGAAGTGTTTCCAGCAGCGCAGCAGTAATTTCTCCACCACAGATCTCCGAGCTGCCTTTAAATCGTCTCATATGGCAGTGATTAGCTGGTTTTGTTGCTCTGATGCTCGCCGTGCGGGGAAACCTTCAGCTCTTCAGAACCTCAGTCGAGCCGAGCCCAATACTGAGTGACTCTTAACCACCTTCATCATGTTACACGCGTGTCACTGAGCATTAAACAGTAAATTAGCACACAACATGATTATGGCTTTATGACTGCACGCAGCTCAAAGAAATTCAAACTGGGTCTCTGAATGTTTTATGGCAAAATAGAACAATTAAAATGTCATTTCCTGTGAAGGTCTATTAGAAAACAGTTCATGTGTCATTACAGTAATGTCTCGATAAACACACTACTTCATCCCGTCACACACTGAGATATTTTCTTACATGAGAAACTAAAACAGTGTCAATATAGATTATGGAATAGTGTTTAAATCTGTTCCCACCACAAGCATTTTAATAAACCGCCTTTTAAAACGTAGTGAGGACATGCCTCCAGAGTAATATCGGTAATGTCATGAGCTCATTTTGGATTTTATAATATTTAGATATCTTCCCTTTTAATGGCCTTGCCTGTTTTCATTGAAGGCTGAGATGTCTTTATGATGGGTCATATTTCAGTATTGTTTTGAATTTGCCTTGGTTGAATTTACTGTGTTGGAGTCCCACTGGCCATCTTTAGGGCTCAAGTGAAGTTTGTTAATTTGGTGCTGGATGAGGATCAGTGACATCACAGTGGATTTACTGCAATCTGACACTGTTTCCTTTTTATCTCCAAACCTAACCATTTGATGGTCGGATTGTGCAGGTCGAAATTTTATTCGCCCGTCTCCTCTATCTGCACTCATCTAGTGGGGTAGCAGGTTTGTGAGCTGATTTTCAGGAATGTATCTGAAAGAGAAGAAGTAGTAGAAGAAATTATGGTGACTGGCTGAAGTTTTTTTTTTTTGTTGGTATATTTTCACCTTAAAAAACCTGAGAAGTATTTAGTGGAAAAAAAGGTTTATGGAGGAAATGGTCACAGTAAATTTCCTGAACTGAAACTTCATATGAGAGACGTTAACGTTATAATTCATCAATTCGGTTATCTTCAAAGTGTAGCTATAATCAGGAGCACATGCAGGTCACGGTGTGTGTTTCCCCGTTTAGCTCAGGGCTCAGTTTCTGCTGTGTTTAGAAACGCATGATGGCTAACTGTGTTTAAACCCAATTCTCACTGAAAGAAATTAAAGCAACTCACACTGGAAAACACAGCAACATGAAACATATGACCTAATATCACTCAGTGCATGTGTTTAAGAGCACCGAGTGTGAGGGTAATTATAGCCGCTTGACACCTGCATTCTCATCGAGTGATGTCTCAGTCTCTCGATCACTCCCTGAGCTGAACTTATTGAGCTGTAAAAATGAGAACAAAACTATTACATTCATAAGTTTAACATGTGAACAAAACATCAACATTATATGCATTTTTTCTTTTGGCTTGGATAACAGATAAATCATCTTTCATCCTGAATACTGCACTAGTAATTATGACATCATGCATAACTAAGTGAGTAGTTAGCTAATATAAAAACATATAAAATATAAAAAGCATTATCTTTCTCTCACTGTGTCAAATCACAAGTCACACAAGTTCTTTAAATAATACAGCGACTTTAGTGCTTGTCACCGCAAACTGCTCAGCAAGTTAGAGGCTACCAATGTAGCTAGAAGACTGCTTACAGTAAGTGATTCACTTCCATTTGTAAATGACTCAATAAGTGAGTCATCTGAGTTTCTTACTGACTCCTGTCAAATGACTCTGTAAACGGTTCACTTCCATTTGCACACTTAAACATAAACTTAGAGGTTATGTCCCCAGTGTCCTTTGTTCGTAAACATAGAACACAGACTGACTTTAATTAATGAATTAATTTTATTAGAATAATTATTCATCGGGATGAGCAGTGAGACTTTTGGTGCATATAGAAACTCATATTTGCTTTTTGGGATGATTACATCATTATATTATTGCATTATTACATCAGGGTGTTGTGGAAGTGGCTTGTTATGGTGACAGTTCTGCTCAGACACCGTGATTAGACAGGATTCTGGACTTGGCAGCCTAGGCTGAGCTAGACATGATAATGGCCAATTATTTCTTGGAAACAGAAAACTGCTGTCCAGACGGAACAGTTAAATGTGGAACCGATGGGCCGGAGGGAGAGCTGTTCACATCTCTTGACCGTACTTCTCACATGACTGTACTGTTCACATCATTTTTCCGTGCCGTTTACCTTTTACCTTACTGTACTGCTTACGGCATCACCATACATTATTTCACCATACCGCATAACTTTTGCTTTTACAGTACCCCTCATACCGTTTTACTTCTAACTTCACTGTGCCGATCACAAATCTGTAGTGTTGACTATAGCTCTCATTTCACCATACATCTCACTGAACAATACTGTACCACTGAACCTCTCTTCCATGTCATACTGGCACCCTGATCACTAAAATAACTTAACTGCTAATTAACTAGCTTAAATTAGTTGCATTAGTGGATTTCAGGCTCAGAGTATCCATCAGCATCTTATTTTTCAAAGCAGACAAGTCGGTGATAAAAAATAGTGTCATGATACAAATATGTACATGAGCCTTTATAATGAAAAGATAAAGTGTGTTTAATAATAAAAAAAACATCGTTTTTTTAAAACAAATCCAATGAAAGCAACTAATAAGGTTTATTTATAGACACACATAAATCCACAGCCAGTTTGAAGTAAAATCTATGTGCCGCATTCATTATATTTTTAATATGAACAAGTGCCTCAATTGCCTCAATTTTTATTTTGGATCTACACAGAAAAAATATCTGTGTTTTATCATCCTCATTAAAATCCTGAAGAACAGAGAATTGAGATCAGAGAAAAATAGCCCCATCCTTTGATCTTTTATTTTTATTTGTTTTAAATTAAATCAAACACATGAGAGCTCAATAATAGTGTGTTTTCTTAATTTCCCTCCATAAAGCAGTAATAATAGCACATCTGCTGCCAGTTGACTGTACAGTTTCTCTCACATTGATGATAACTGTGTGATGATGTTCTGTTCCTCTCTAAACTGATCATTATTCTGTGCTGGTGTTCTGTTAATCTCTAGACTGATCATTATAATGATTTTCTGTCCCTCTCTAAACTGAGCATTACTTTGTGATGATGCTCTGTTCATCTCTAGACTGATCATTGGTGCATGATGATGTACTGATTCTCAGACTGATCATTACTGCATGATGATGTTCTGTTCCACGCAGATTGATCGTAACTGTGTGATGATTTTTTGGCCCTTCCAGATGTTCTTACAAGATGCTTCTGTAGTATCAATCTGTGTTAAAGTGATGGATCTGAACAGTTAAGTAAAACTGCACACAGCTAAGCAAACACTACACTAATTACAGAAAACATGCTAATGATTACCTTCCAACCTTCTCCTTCATCATCCTACAGTCCTAGACTGAACAAAATCACTCAAAAGCACTTAGAGATGTGAATGATACAATCTTGTCATTGTTTTTAACTTCTTTTTTTCACTTGATTTCTTATCACTGTTACTGCAAAATGTCAGGTACTAATACTGATATACAAATGTTAAGGTAGAAAATATTAAAGTATATAAAAAACAGTGATGAATAATGAACTAACTCAGCAAATACCATAAATCTCCTCTTTCCTACAGTAAAGGATGCTGTGTCCTATTGAGGAGACAGAATGAAAGATGTTCAGTTAGAGATTTGCTTTATCACATTGACAACATCATCAGTTTACTGATGGCATGTGCAAAAATACACAACCTATTTACTATGCAAGCCCCTATAAGCATTATTATAGGTACATAGTTTAGACACTAACGTGTTGCAGTTAGTGCATTGTGGGATTTTATAACACAGTGGATTTTCTGCATTATCCTGAAATTCTGGTGGGTCTCTATGGTGGAACACCACGGCTTATACAGTGCTGTGAAAAAGTATTTGCCCCTTCCTGAATTTAGTGTGTCACACTTAAATGACTGAGATTATACACAACACAAAGAAAATGTAAATACAAAATGCAATTTTAAATGATTGATTTTATTTGTTTAGTGAAAAGGGCACTTGAGTTATGCAGCAGGACAATGAGACTAAACACAACAGCAAGTCCACCTCTGATTAACTAAAATAAAATAAAATAAAATAAAATAAAAAATGTTTTGGAGTGGTCTAGTCAAAGTCCGGATTTAAATCCAATAGAGAAATTATTGAAGGGTTTAAGCCTTAAACAGCTTAAACCCTTCAATATAGCGGAATTAAAACAATTCTGCATAGAAGAGTGGGTCAAAATTCCTCCACTGCGATGTGAAAGGCATATTGCTTGATTGGGTGGCCCAACCAATGGCACAACCATAATGGCAGGAAGTTTTGGACAACTTTTTTACATTAATAAATAAAATTATCATTTAAAAACTGCAGTTTTTAAACCCAGTATTTACCCAGGTTATATTTGTGCAATAGTAAAATTTATTTGATGATGCGAATCATTTAAATGTGACAAATATGCAAAAAAAATAAAAAATTATAAAATAAATTTGTAAGGGGTCAAATACTTTTTCATGGCTCTGTATATAGAACCAAATAACAGAGTGTTTCTCTTTCAGAGCAGGTTTTAACTAGAGGTGAAGAATGTTTAAGAGTTTAAAAGGCTAATTAGAGAACAGGGTGTGGCTAGAATCCTGTTTCCTGGCAGTGAGAATGCTAAATGTAATCAGAATCAGGTATTTATCTCACTCCGATAGTACACAAATACATGAACTGAACACACCTAAAACCTGCTTATGCTAAGAACAGCTACAAAATGAAATGCACTTATCAAATCAAAGTGTAATTGCTTGTTTATCTGTCTGTGTCTATCTGTCTCACATATTTTCTGGTGTTATCTAAAAACCTGTACTGATGAAAGTTTTCGAAAGGTTTGCACTTGAGATGTGGATGTGATCTAACACTCTCACACATACTACACGACACACACTGTTCTGCTCTGTAAGAACACAAACGCACGCTCGGTGGAATTTCAGATGAAGATAACGACGTGAGGAACCCGGCTCCGTCTCCAAAGCTCTTGTGCTGTTAATCTGTGCCACATGCAGGCTTCAGCTTCAGAGAACGCGTGCGAGTAAACGCAAGAATGTAATAGGAGTGGCAATGCGCATGCGTTTATTTTCTCACTGGATGATGTGATTATGAGTGTGAAACGCAGACGAGCTGAGCGGTGAACCCTGGAGCACACCCTGTATCACATCTCCTGGTTTAATGAGATGGTTTTCACACACCACAGGATTTCATCTGTCGCAGATCTGTGTCTGATTTACTGAGGGTCAGGATTCATAATCTAATTGAACTGAATGTTAAACTGATTGGCATTTTTTTAGTTTATACACTGATGTTTGACTACAATTCACAGTAAAACATATGAAGCTACACAATGTTGCCCTTTACGCATAATCAGTCAGCCGAAATGTGTTCATTGTAAAGAGTTTCCTTCTTTAGTTTTACATTGGTGCTACAGCACTAATGTTGAACCTTGGAACATTATAGTCATCGCCATCATATGGTTATATGCACAAAGTGATAGACACTGTAAGTGGGGGTGCTGTCAGCAAACCTATGGCCCTGCCTCCATCAAAGAATTTAAACTTACAGTATATTTGCCTAATTTTCATATCCTATAGGCTTATTCTTACAAAATAATAATATGGCCTAATTTTATTAGGGATGTATTGTGGTGATATCTTTTAACAGCTCCAAGACCACATGTCTAACTGCTATCATATGACAGTTTTACTTCTGACAAAATGTGTTTGAAGACACCAGACTGCGTTTTTGTGTTGTGTAATCCAATTTTGTTTCTTGAATCTCAACTTAAAAATAAGTTTGTAGAGGGTGTATAGTCAAATGTTGCCGAGCAACAAACAGTTTCTTCTCTCTCCCTACGAAGCTGATTGAGAGGCTGCTTGAGCAATAATTTGTAGACTCAGGTGAAGGCAATGTTTCATGTTAAGTTGTACACGCCTAAGTACATTTAGCAAGTTATTTACTGACTTGACATTTGTCAAATGTAATGTTTAAAAATCACTGCCTGCAGAGTGGCTAGCTCACATTAATTCAATGGAATGTTGACAGGCTATAATTTGATGGTTGAAATTTATCCAACATGGAGTCTGAGTCTGGTTGTGCTAAGATATCTTCATACTGTGTATATACTAGTATTTTATGAAAAATACAATAATATCTTACTTGTCATATTTAATATCATTTCAGTATTAAATCTTCTCTGAGTGAAGTCTATTCTGAATGTAACTCACACGCCTTGTGTGTTTCAGTGATATTAACCCATATAAAGAGTCCCAGACAATTCAGTGTTCGAATTGTACAGTTTGTTACCATAAGAATACATTTTAAAGTACACGTATAAAACAAAGCAAAAAAACAAATATTTCAGACTCATGCTATTGATTTAGATTAAAATTAAACTTATTTCAATGATATTTTATTTTTATTCAAGTGTAAATGAAACTCCTCGCTACTTTTCTTTTCAGGTCCCCTCTCAGCTCTGGAGGCTGCTGCTCATTAGATTTATTAGATTAACTAGAATTCTAGTCACATCTGGACTCGCACCTCTGTCCCCCGGCGAGCGCAGAGATGGAGAGATAAAAAAGAAGGAAAAAAGTGTAGTCATGTTACCGGCACATTTTCCCTGCTTTAAACAGGAAGAATGCACGGTTTTATTATTATTATTTTTTGCAGCTCTCTTTCTCTCACTCTGTCTGTGTGTGTGGACAAAGTGACACATTTAAATGAGAAACAGAGGAGATAGCATTTTCCAGTCTGGTCCCATTCACAGTCAATCCCTGTATGTCATATCATTCTTTAATAAATTTAGAAAATTGCAATCGTTGGCAAATTCCTGTAACATCTGCTAACATGCTGTAATATGAAAACACACCACCCTGTCATTCAGTATTTTACTAACAGTTCTCACACATCTGCAGAGTGGATAAAGAACCTCAGAGATTTATGACTTTAAGGACACACAGAGAATTAAACCTTTAGAGGAAAAACATTAACATTCATTCATTCTTTTATTTTCTGTGCTACTTATCCTGGTTAGGGTCGTAGTGTACTTATCGCAGGACCTCAGGGCACAAAGTAGAGGACATGATTGATGGGGTGCCAACCTGTGCAGGGCACAGGTGTACACAGTTATACACTGGAGGCAATTAGCTAACCATCCTACAACATATTCAATTCAATTAATTCATTTCAATTTATTTTATACAGCGCTTTTAACAATCGTTATTGTTGCGAAGCAGGTCTACAGATTCAAGAAGAGAATTAAAAATGTGGAAGCACAGGTGGAAAATGCTAACACACACACACACACACACACACACACACACACACACACACACACACACACACACACACACACACACACACACAGAGAACAGAGGAAAGATCTGTTCCATCCCAAAACTTTGTTCTATTGTTTATGTGCCCCAAAAATGAGTGTGTATGAAAATGGCTGTAACTCCTGAATGCCATTCTTTTGTCAAAATCCTTCAATTAAAGCTGAAAGTCTTGACTTCACTCATAGTCCGAAATGCAGCACCCACAGTCCTTACTAGAACCAGAAGATATGAGCGAATCCACACTGATTTAACTGATTCTGACACAAATTTCGCTTTTCAAATAATACTGTTAACCTATAAAGCATTTGTCATGCGCACTCCTAACGCGGCCGGCACGAGGACCCGGAAGTAAGACGGTCGCGATTCAGGAAGCATAAAAGGAGACAAGATGGCGCATTACATCGCTCAGTCATTGAGTTGCCCATGCTATCGCCGACGCTCTGTTCGCCTAATCGTGAGTACTCACCTTCTTGGGTTTCGCTTTCGATTGAGTGTGTGTTATTAGAACGCGGGTTTATTTGTGTAAGCTCTTGCTCTCGTTCCGAGAGAGTTCTAAGAATAAACAGCGTGGTTATCCTGCCTACTCGCGCTACTTCCGCGTTTGGGTTTACCATCTACGCTACAGGGCTAACTGCTAGTCTTCTGGTCCGTCTCCGTGTGTTTGTGACAGAATGACTGAGCCAACAGCAGTA
>JAAGKR010010167.1:7762-23804 GCA_011419295.1 Clarias macrocephalus
GGAGACGGGGCCCAAGAAGACGGGGCCGGAGGGCGCGGCCGATCCCAAGGAGACGGGGCCCAAGAAGACGGGGCAGGAGGGCGCGGCCGATCCCAAGGTGACGGGGCCCAAGAAGACGGGGCCGGAGGGCGCGGCCGATCCCAAGGAGACGGGGCCCAAGAAGACGGGGGCGGGGGGCGCGGCCGATCCCAAGGAGACGGGGCCCAAGAAGACGGGGCCGGGGGGCTCGGCCGATCCCAAGGAGACGGGGCCCAAGAAGACGGGGCCGGAGGGCGCGGCCGATCCCAAAAAGACGGGGCCGGAGGGCGCGGTCGATCCCAAGGAGACGGGGCACAAGAAGACGGGGCCGGAGGGCGCGGCCGATCCCAAGAAGACGGCGCCGGAGGGCGCGGTCGATCCCAAGGAGACGGGGCACAAGAAGACTGGGCCGGAGGGCGCGGCCGATCCCAAGAAGACTGGGCCGGAGGGCGCGGCCGATCCCAAGAAGACGGGGCCGGAGGGCGCGGACGATCCCAAGGAGACGGGGCACAAGAAGACGGGGCCGGAGGGCGCGGCCGATCCCAAGGAGACGGGGCCCGGAGGGCGCGGCCGGAGGGCGCGGCCGATCCCAAGGAGACGGGGCCCAAGAAGACGGGGCCGGAGGGCGCGGCCGATCCCAAGGAGACGGGGCCCAAGAAGACGGGGCCAGAGGGCGCGGCCGATCCCAAGAAGACGGGGCCGGAGGGCGAGGCCGATCCCAAGAAGACGGGGCCGGAGGGCGCGGCCGATCCCAAGGAGACGGGGCCCAAGAAGACGGGGCCGGAGGGCGCGGCCGATCCCAAGGAGACGGGGCCCAAGAAGACGGGGCCGGAGGGCGCGGCCGATCCCAAGGAGACGGGGCCCAAGAAGACGGGGCCGGAGGGCGAGGCCGATCCCAAGAAGACGGGGCCGGAGAGCGCGGCCGATCCCAAGGAGACGGGGCCCAAGAAGACGGGGCCGGGCGGCGCGGCCGATCCCAAGAAGACGGGGCCGGAGGGCGCGGCCGATCCCAAGGAGACGGGGCCCAAGAAGACGGGGCCGGAGGGCGCGGCCGATCCCAAGGAGACGGGGCCCAAGAAGACGGGGTCGGAGGGCGCGGCCGATCCCAAGGGGACGGAGCAGGACATTGCTGTAAAATTAACGAAGATTTTTCTTAAAGAGGTCTGTATTGGTCAAAACTGTAAATATAAAATGTTTTGCTTTTTAGATACATGTGTAACATTTGACCTTCACTCTTAATCAGGTGGCAGGCACGAATGGAGTGAAATTAGTCCTGCACCAGAATAAAAGCGCCTACAGCTTTACAGTAAGTCCACCACGCTGCTTAATCCCGGAATAATGGAACAGTAATACATTAATAATACACCTGATGTGGAACGATGCCTCGGGGTAAATGCAGCAAAGGTATCCACACCCTAGGCCAGAATTTTACATCACAATGGGAAAAGCAAAAATGTACCAGTAGTCTTTCAGTGTATTTAAAAAACAGGCAGATTCCCAGTTAGTTAAGTGAGTGTTCCCTGCACATACACCCTCCTAGACCCTACAGCAAAGTGACGACAGGTTAAAAATAACCATCGAAAGTTTTGCTGTCAGCTTCCTGGTCCTTGGAGTTGTTTTGAAGTCAGTGTGTGAGACGTCAGATTTAATGGTCGGATAGTCACATGTTTTAAACAGAAATGTTCTCACTGCGTGTAAAGTGATGCAATAACCTCATGAACAAACTCTCTGTCTCAGTTTCGCATCACTGTAGGTGCTGAGGATCAGGGCCTGTACAACCTCAACTTTCAATACTGCTCCAACAGCAAGCCTGTTTCTGTCAACCCCTACTCGCTCAGTGTAAGAACACAACCTCTAGACACCACCGCAAAACAATGTCACAACCTCTGTACACCACCTCACCATAGCTATAAAAACCTCTACACATAAACAACCTAAAAAACCTCTCAACATCTAAACCTATATTCGGATTCTCCAAAAAAAAACCTCTACACATCACTCACAGCAACTTTTAAGCACACCAGAACAACACAATAACCTGTACATGAGACCTCAGAACATCTAAAAGACAACACACACAAGACACTTTGACACAGTGTACACAACTTTGTAACTTCAAAGTTGTGCGCAACAGCAGAAATGTAAATGGGTTCTAGATGGAACTAAACCCGTTCACACAAAACTACAACAGCAGAACTCGCGCGCGCGCGCGCGCACGCGCACACACACACACTAGAACAACAAAACTGCAAAACAGCTTAACACCCTCCAATGTAAACCAATATAAGGAAGCACCAGAACTAATAAACACTCTACACAAGACATCAGAACAGCTAGACAACATTAACACACATCTCACTTAATCTCAGCAACCTCTAGACACCAAACAAGCTTTACATTGATCGTCATTTAAACATCCTGTGTGTGTGTAGGTGGAGGTCACAGAGAAGAACCCTGATGGCTTTCTCTCGGCTTCTGAGATGCCTCTACCGCGTCTCTACATTAGCATGGCTGCTCTGTTCTTAGGAGCGGCCGTCATCTGGACATCGACACTGCTCAAACACAAGTACAACACACACACACACACACACACACACACACACACACACACACAGTACGGTAAAAATAAAAAGTTCACTTGCACATGGCCCTGTAACCATCTGTGTGTGTGTGTGTGTGTGTGTGTGTGTGTGTGTGTGTGTTACAGGTACAGTGTATTTAAGATCCACTGGCTGATGGTGGCGCTCGCCTACACCAAAGCCGTGTCCTTGGTCTTCCACAGTGTGAGTTAAACGCCCCGCCCCCACCCGTGACATCACTATTGCTTAGCATTCCCTGGTCTCTGATTGGTTAAAACCCGTCCTCCATCGTCACGCTCATCATCGTTATGTTCAACAGTGGAGTGATGTTATGATGTCATAAAGTCATGTGACATGTCTATGATGCTGATGTTACGCGTAAACTCGCGTAATGACGTACACATCGTTTGTGTGTGTGTGTGTCTCTCAGATTAACTATCACTTCATCAACATGGAGGGGCAGCCAATCGAAGCCTGGGCTGTAATGTACTACATTACTCATCTGTAAGTGTGTGTGTGTGTGTGTGTGTGTGTGTGTGTGTGTGTGTGTGTGTGTGTGTGTGTGTGTATAATAGAGAGAGAGCAGAAAAAACAGTTGTTATACCGTGACTGTGTGTGAATTGTCGTAACATATCTGTGTGCAGCCTGAAGGGGGCGCTGCTGTTCATCACCCTGGCTCTGATAGGAACAGGCTTCGCTTTCATCAAATACATTCTCTCGGACAAGGAGAAGAAGATCTTCATGATCGTCATCCCTCTACAGGTGTGTGTGTGTGTGTGTGTGTGTGTTTCATGGACCTTTACTGGTCATTAATAACAAATAAAAAACAAATAAGAAATTGATCTAGATTATAAAATCTATTAAAGTGTAAAACGTATTGATTGCTTTTGGTTAATTAATGATTTGACTTCTTAATTGTCTTTTATTAATGAGTTTGTTATTGAGTTGTTTGAATGTTTTGATTTAATCTGGTTAGTGTTTGTCTGGTTGTTATTCACTTAATTGATTTAAATGTGCTTGGTATTAATTGGTTAATTGACTTGTGATTGATTAGTCTGCCGTGTTGATTGATTACAGATTGAGATTAAGAGATTGATTAGCTGCCTCAGAGATTGATTAATTGATTGATTGCATGTGGCGGTGATTAACAGACAGATTGATGTGCAGGTGTTGGCCAACGTGGCGTACATCATCATCGAGGAGACGGAGGAAGGCTCGAGTGAGTACGCTCTGTGGAGGGAGATCCTGTTCCTCGTGGACCTCATCTGCTGCGGAGCCATCCTCTTCCCCGTCATCTGGTGTGTGTGTGTGTGTGTGTGTGTGTGTGTGTGTGTGTGTCGCTCTGTAATATGAATCTGTGCTGTTTTAATTGTGTGTTATGTTGTCGCAGGTCGATTCGACACCTGCAGGAGGCCTCCAGTACAGACGGGAAAGGTGTGTGTGTGTGTGTGTGTGTGTGTGTGTGTGTGTGTGTGTGTGTGTGTGTGTATGTGTGTGTGTGTCGTTTATCACCAAGACTCCTAAACGTAGATCTGTTCAAAAACGTCCTGTGGTATTTCAGTCTTTAAGACTGTGTGTGTGTGTGTTCTGTAGCTGCTGTGAATCTGGAGAAGTTGAAGCTCTTCAGGCATTACTACGTGATGGTGAGTGGCATGAAAAAAAATAAATACATAAACACACTAAAGCATCTCGTCCAGCTGTGTGTTCTGTAAATATCTGTGTGTTTGTGATTGTTAATAAATGGTAGTAAATGACGATACAGAATGAAGTGTAGTAACGTGTGTGTGTGTGTGAGAACAGATCGTGTGTTATATCTACTTCACGAGGATCATTGCTATCCTGCTGAAAGTCACCGTACCCTTCCAGTGGCAGTGGTGTCAGGAGGTGAGCTCTTCCGTACACTTTTAATGATGTCATCAGCCGGTTTTTAATGATGTCATGACCGGCAGTAAGTTTACCTTCGTCTTGTGTCTCCCTCTGTAGTTCCTGATAGAGGTGTCCACGCTGGTGTTCTTCGTGCTGACGGGCTTCAAGTTCCGGCCGGCGTCTAATAACCCGTACCTGCAGCTTCCTCAGGACGAGGAGGACCTGGAGATAGACGAAGTGTAAGACACAAAGAACACACACTCTGTATACACGGGGGCCGAAGTGCTGATACGTTAAGTAAACACAAACTCATCTCTGTGTCTGCAGCGTGACGGAGTCCGGGATGTTGGAGGGCATCAAGAAGGTGAAGAAGATGTCCAACGGCCAAGAGAGACATAGAGAACCTGCCTTGTGATGATGACACTCCGAGGGGGGGGGGGGGGAGTCTGGACTGTTAAACTCCACCCCCATTTATTCAGCCATTCCGCCTATAGTTGCTTCCAAGACATCTATAGGAACAATCACCTATGCAAGAGAGAGAGTGTGTGTGTGTGTCCAAAAGAAAGAGATAAAGGAAGTTCGGAAGTGTTTCCTTATAAGGAGATCATATTTATCCTTTAAAAAGGGGGACCTAGGGAGGGACAAGGGGCCCAGGTTCATCAGATTTTTGTCACATTTAGTCTGATCTGTCTGGTCTGTCTCACTCTCTCCTCCTCCCGTCTTTTCCCACTAATGCAAAGATTTGCAATCATTTAGAACACAATATTATTTCCTCAAAGGACCAGTTTAGCCAAAAATAAAAAATAAAAAAACGTCCAGTAGTCCAACCGTCCAGGTCTGATCTGTGCCTCTTTATCTCTCCCAAGGCTCTGCGAGGCGAATGTGCAATAGTTTATGCACACCGTTTGCACAGTGCTGAACCGGAGGCTACGTGCTTCCTTTAACTCTTAGCATCATTAGTTTTACAGCATTGTGACGGACACAAAGTGGGTAGATGTTTAATACTTGTTCAGGGCTTTCCTGCACCTGTGTGTTGCTCTTAATTTTAACTGATGGTTTCCTCTTTGTGTCTGTTTTATTTCACAGATGGTTATTCAGCGTGTTTTTTGTTGTTGTTTTTCTGTAAGCATGTTTTGAAAAATGTGATTTTTCTTATTTTTTTCCAACAATCTTTAAACCTGAGGTCTGAGGAGAAGATTTAGTTTCTCTGGTGTGTCGATCCATATCTTCGTTATTTTTACTTTACTGCGTTTGACTCCTCGGTCTGCAGGAACTGCGAAACTTATCCCTTTTTTTGTAAAAAATGTAAGGTAAAGTGCACACCTGCTTATTAGCAAAATACATCTTTTAATAAATTAGCCGGGTGTCAGGTGAGCGCGGTGGAGTGCTGGAGATGTGATTCTGATCAAGTTGTAGATGTTACGTTCTTTAAAATGAATACTAAACAGTATTGAACTCTGAGCTAGATTAGCTCCAGATCTAGAATCGGAGGGATCGGAGTTGCATGTTCTGTAACTAGGGAATCAGGTTTGATTGACAGCTGGTTACTCCCACCTCTTCATGTCTTCATGATTATATTTTCTGGAACAAATTTAACTTGGGAGAAGTCCTACAATTTGAAATGGTGCTTTTCAACGTTTTTTTTTTTTTTTTTTTAAGTGAAAGTTTGAACCTCGACGTTCATGTTGAATCATCCTTCGTCATCGCTTTTGATCCCGTTGTCTTGAGATCATGAGAATGAGCAACACAGTTTGCTCCATAGTGGAAGCAACAGGTAGGCTTTCACCCACACGGTCTCCTCCTCGTGCAATAAACATCCTCATTATGACCGCTAGCGAGCCTCGAAGACCTATTTTGATCATTTCAATCTCCTTGTTAAATCTGAGCTGACTAGCATGAACGCTTCAGTTTTTGCCCAATCAAAAAGTTCTCTTTTGTTCAGCGGAGAACACGAACATCTCATGGTCTTGCTGAGCCTCTATAGAACATCTGCTGATGTTCAGAGTCATATGCTTTGAGATCACCTGACCAGCACTGTAGACATTAGTACCATTGTGGAGTTTGGAGACGTGTTCTATCACGGTCTTGATCCCGGCGATGTTACTGATGGCATACTAAATGTTTGTTACATAATGAACATCTTGATTATAAAATACCTGAATCCATTTGGGACTGAAAGTAAGTCTGGATCATTTGGCATAATTTAAATCACATGGTTAAACGTTAGTGAACTATAAAAGTTAACTAAGGCCGTGTGTAACGACCATTCTAATGTTGCCCAAGGTTTGTTAATGCTAATAGTTCTGGAAATGATGGCTAACACCGCTGTGATGTTGTAAATGTTCTCAGCATTCTCACTCCTGAATAGGGCGCTGTGATGTTAGTAAAACCCTATGTTACTGTTCCTGCATTTACTCGTGTTTGTTCATTATATGTTTGGTTATTAGTCATGTTTTTGTATCTGTTTTCCCTTTTGTTATAATCCTCTTCATCCCCATTAAGCATTTCCTGAGGAACGTTCAGACTACCGTTCAGATGATCCAAGATGGCTGCCATTATGTGGCGTTTAAAGGGCTGTGAATTTTGTATGTCGTGCAGGGTTGTGTTTCTACTCGCTAGCTTATTATATTCGTGATACTCCTATGTTCCAGTGTGAGGATGATCTTCATTAAAATAAAAGGAATTGAAATAAGTGGTGTCTTTTCAAATGTTGATTTACACGAGCGCTCGTAGAGGCCGGTAATAATTATACGTCATCAAAACGCTGCCATATAATGCTGAATAATGCTAGTTAGCAAGTCACAAGTTGGCAAGTATTTTGTTGATCACATGTTTAGTGTTAGTGAGAAGTTTCATCGTTAAGCAAAGCCCTGAACAAAATGTTCCTCAGCTGTTCTGAGTTCTTCTCTCCTCAATGTTTCACACTACAACTTCAGTTTGAAAGTTAATTCGAACTCATTTGGGATTTTCTCTCATTTACAGCATTTAGCAGACATCTTTATCTCAGCACTTGAGGGTTAAGGACCTTGTTCAAGGATGAGCAACGTGGCGAAATGTGTTGGTGGGGTTTGAGGATGGGATGTTCCAGACCGTAGTCCAATGGTTTAACCACTGAGCTTAAAGGACCTTTTAGAGGTCCTTTAACACTGTCCTGTGAAATGATGCTAATCATGACCACATGCTAATTCAACTAAGCCTAAATGACGTTACTTATAGCCGATCAAATTCAACACTAAAGCGTCAAGTGTAATATACATTACAGAATTACTGTAGTTTAAAGCATCTAACACCTTTAACTCATGAGAAATGAATTGCAACAACAGAACAAACTTAAGTGATGAAAGCTGTCGAATGTGTTATCAGCATCTTTGCGCTAGTCAGCTGTTAGCAAAGAATATCATCAACGACTTGTTAATAGTTTTTTTTTTATTATTATTATTGTCATTTATTATTTCTTCTATCACTTCCTCATTCACAACAATGTCTATACCACTTTATCCGGTATACAGGACACACACGCACACAAACACACACACAATTTGTGAACGGCAGTCAGCATGCTTGGTCTGTGGGAGGAAACCCACCAAGGACGAGGAGAACATGCAAAGTCCATGAGGTGGGAATCAAACTCACAACCTGGAGGTGTGGGGCGAACCACTACACCACTGTGCCACCCACTTTTCACCAGGTTTAATAATTTTTTTTTTTTTTTTTTTAAGATTTATAGGTCTAAAAAAGGGTTTATTGGTTGTTTATGATAATGATTACAAATTATATGAATTAACATCAATGAAAGTTTAATTAATCACTTTTGCACTGGTTAAACCCACAGCAGCGCTACACAACAAACCTGAATTTATTCATGCAGTGTTTTTATGCCTTAATCAAAGCAAATAATTTTAAAATGTCAAAGCATTTTCTTTATTTATTAACAAATTTGCTATGATTTGAGACAAACTTTGAAAAATTCTGAGACATTATCCTGAATAAATTATATAATACTATTGTTAGTATGCGTCATTAACAGTTAATGAGTTTGTAGAAACAGTTAAAATGTTAAATCTAATAATAATCTGCTGCTCTTTAATGTAATCAGTGATATTGTTATTATGATTATTATTATTATTTATTTATTTATTATTATTATTTGAGGTTGAAGCCCACGTACATGTCTGTGTGTCTCTCTGTCTAACTTATTAACACACAGAAATCACATTCTGTAAGGTCGAGTATCTGACGCCTTGTTTACACTAAGTTGTACTTCTTTGGTGCTCAGACAAATACACTCCCTGTTCTGTAATCGGAGAGAGAATCACAGATGAGAAATGGAAAAAGTCGATCAGATAAAGATGAAGTTTTGTCTTAAAACGACTCCGGCGTGTTAAAATTCACTTCTACCACTTCAGCGCTGTTATTTCAACCAAAGTGAAAATATGAACTAATCCCAGTAAAAATATTCACTTTATCTTTTCTAATTAATATCTATTGGTGCAGGTGTTTGTTTACATTGAGACAGTCGCGCATTAGTAGATTATTTTAAAGTAGATTATTAAATCCCACACATAACTGTTCATAACATCACTTTTACTCAACATGTAGATTCACTGATGGTGCAGATTAAACTTCAGCCAGAGATCTGAGGACTGCAGGAGATTCAGTCAATTCTGTACAGACACACAGACAGTAATGTTTGAGTGGTTTCTGGTCGTCCAGTGTATGAAATGTAAAGATATCAGTGAACGAGTGAGTTCTGACCAACATACAGACTAAACCCTAAACCTCTCTTTCATTTCTACAAATTATTATTTATGATTAAATAATAGTTTAAGCTTCATGAGGAGTGTCTGTGTCTTTAACTGCTCATCATTCACTCAGGTGTGTGTGTGTGTGTGTGTGTGTGTGTGTGTGTGTGTGTGTGTGTGTGTGTGTGTGTGTGTGTGTGTCAGCGTCTCAGCTCCTTACCTGTTGTTCTCGTGAGCGCGCTGTAGCCTGGTGCGCGCGCTTTAAAGCAGACTCCGGTTCAGCCTGACCGCATCATCATCATCATCATCATCATCACTACACTGAACCCGACAGCATGTGAGTATGCGGTGGTGTTGCGCTTTAATCCTAGCAGCCTGTGTGTGTGTGTGTGTGTGTGTGTGTGTGTGTGTGTGTGTGTGTGTGTGTGTGTGTGTGTGTGTGTGTGCGTTTTATATAATAATATGAATGTTGAGATATTTAGAGGATTAATCAGTACATAACCCGCCAGTGTGTGCATTAGTTTTTACACCCAGTGATTTAACATCATGATCTGTTTAATATTCATCAGCACCCGCTGAGTGTTTAATCCAGACTGTGGATGTTTTATAATGAACAGATCAGAGTTACTGCATGCAGAGTGGAGAGAGAGAGAGAGAGAGAGAGAGAGAGACAGAGGGAGTTTCTAATATTAGCTCTTCTCTCCCGCACTGCAGCACAAACCGCAGCTCTGTGACACTGACACTGCTGCTGCTGCTGCACCCTGCACAGGGGAACTAACTGGGTTGGGGTTAGGGTTAGGGTTAGGGGTTAGGGTTGGGGTTGGGGTTGGGGTTAGGGTTCAGGGTTAGGGTTAGGGGTTAGGGTTGGGGTTGGGGTTAGGGTTCAGGGTTAGGGTTAGGGGTTAGGGTTGGGGTTGGGGTTAGGGTTAGGGTTAGGGGTTAGGGTTGGGGTTGGGGTTAGGGTTAGGGTTAGGGGTTAGGGTTAGGGGTTAGGGTTGGGGTTAACCCTAGTGCATGCTTGACAAGCCAGACTAATTTACATATCAAAATGTACCAGTAATGCAAGAACTAAGCTTTTTGTATAACTTTTATGAGTGATGTAAAAAATTTGTTTTGGTGACAGAAGCTTCCAGAGACGATGACATCACAAAAAGAAAAGGTTTAATGCGTGCAATTAATGCATGACTAACACTTTGCTTGCTGAGCTTTAGTGGTACCCAGTGAGAGCGTTGTCCTTCTCAACAGAGCTCAGACCGAACAGCCTGTGTTACGTTTCAGAAGGTTTCAGAAGACCCCAGGGCCGTGCAGCATGTGACTCCTGGTTTCATTTCAGCATTCATAGCTGTGTGTGTGTGTGTGTGTGTGTGTGTGTCTGGGACAGTCCGCACTCAGTCTGACCAACAATCCTGGTTTTTAGAAATCAGACATTTGGCCTTCTAGGATTTAAGAATCTGAAAACAACAAAGCACACAGTATTCATTATTATTGCATTTCTGTGTGTAATATTCACAACCTAAATTCAGTTGTTTCTATCAAGAACACAAACGATATCAAGGGACAATCGAATCAGAAAATAGACACATTAGCTGTCATGAACAACAGACATCAGTGTTTAGTAGTTGGAAATTGTGGTGGTCAGTGATTAGTCAGTAATTGGTCAGTGATTGTTTAATAAGTGATCAGTAATTGGTCAGTGATTATTCAGTAATTGGTCAGTGATTAGTAAGTAAGGAGTCAGTAATTAGTCAGTAATTGGTCAGTGATTATTCAGTAATTGATCAGTGATAGTCTGTAATTGGTCAGTAATTGGTCAGTGATTAGTCAGTAAGTGGTCAGTGATTAGGCAGTAATTGGTCAGTGATTAGCCAGTAAGTGGTCAGTAATTAGTCAGTTATTGGTCAGTGATTAGTCAGTTATTGGTCAGTGATTATTCAGTAATTGATCAGTGATTAGTCATTGATTATTCAGTAATTGGTCAGTGATTAGTCAGTAATTGATCAGTGATTAGTCAGTAATTGGTCAGTGATTAGTCACTGGGAAGAAATTAAACAATATCACTGCTGAAGGTGGAACTGAAACAACTTTCTCTTATTATTCATAAATGATACCCAGAAAGGAAATAGTGTTTACTGTGCATAAAAACCAATTGAATATTCTGCAAGATTCTCAATGACCTCTGAATGACCTCTGATGATGTCTCTCTCTCTCTCCCCCTCTCTCTCTCTCTCTCCCTCTCCACAGGTTTGTCCTCAGCTCTATCGTGTCCTTGGCTCTGCTGCTGGTGGCTGAGAGTGAAGTGGGGTAAAGTTTACAAGATTCAGCCTTCCATGCATTTTGCCTTAATGTCATATATTTCTTAATGCTAAGTGTGTGTGTGTGTGTGTGTGTGTGTGTGTGTGTGTGTGTGTGTGTGTGTGTGTGTGTGTGTGTGTGCACTCCCAGCCCGAGTACTTCCCCAAGCACTTACTGTACCGAGCCTAAAGAGTGCCTGCAGTATGAGTTGGTGTGCCAGACGGAGGAATATGAAGTAAAGTCTTTATTCACTGTGTTTTCATGTGTAATTTTGCTGTAAATGATTTATAACTCGTACATGATTTTACTGATGATTACACTGATCTCTGTGATCACTAGTATAAGTGCTCCGCCCCTGATTGTGTTGTTCAAAATTAGAAATCAAAACTTAGAAGTGCATGTGTGTGTGTGTGTGTGTGTGGTGTGTGTGTGTGTAGGTGCGACACTACCCTTCCACTCGGTGGGTGTCGACTGACGCTGAAGCTTATCTCATGGGCGTTGGAGCAGCAATGGCCTTCAGACGCCTCTACCAGTACATCACTGGAACAAACCAAGCAGGTGTGTGTGTGTGTGTGTGTGTGTGTGTGTGTGTGTGTGTCATAGATACTGAGATTCAGTCTTTATTAATCTGTTGAAATATCTGATGAGACTGTGTGTGTGTGTGTGTGTGTGTGTGTGTGTGTGTGTGTGTGTGTGTGTGTGCGTGTGTGCGTGTGTGACAGGTATTCAAATGGAGATGACCGCTCCAGTTCTAGTTGAAGTACCAGAAGAGACTCACACATGGGAGCCGGCGCTCTACACACTCAGCTTCCTGCTTCCTTCAATCTTCCAGCATGATCGTCCTCCTGCACCGACCAATGACAAGGTGAGAAACCCAACAGACCAATAAACAGACCAATGACACGGTGAGAAACGTGACAGGGCTACAGTAAGGCTGGTTTTAACACCCTTTTGTTCCCAAGATTATACACTCATTAATATTTATTAATAGATCATTCATAGCATTATTTACTGTGTGTGTGTGTGTGTGTGTGTGTGTGTGTGTGTGTGTGTGTGTGTGTGTGTGTGTGTCAGCTGTATTTTACAGAGATGCCTGAGATGGATGTGTATGTGAGGAGTTACGGTGGATGGATGCTCTCGGTCTTGTCTCGACTCCACACACACCTGCTAACCAAAGAGCTACAGAGAGTGAACGCTAACTACAACCGCACACACCACTACTCTGTGGGCTACGACAGGTAAGCCAAGCATGCACATTATGCATACAATGTTAATTACACCAACTTAAAAATGACTGTGTGTGTGTGTGTGTGTGTGTGTGTGTGTGTGTGTGTGTGTGTGTGTGTAGTCCTCTGAAACTCTTACACAGACATAATGAGGTGTGGTACGTGGTGAACGGTGAGCCTGTGTGCAACGGGACGATACATAAACCCACTCAGAACACCACTGATGTCACTCCTACTGCCGTCACTCCTTCTTCTCCTGCTGCTGCCGTCACTCCTTCTTCTCCTGCTGCTGCCGTCACTCCTTCTTCTCCTGCTGCTGCCGTCACTCCTTCTTCTCCTGCTGCTGCCGTCACTCCTTCTTCTCCTGCTGCTGCCGTCACTCCTGCTCCTCAATAAGCAGGTAACCGTCCAAAAAGTCCAGAGGCTCATCCTGGCCACTGATGAGCTCCTGGTGCTCCTGGTGTCACTGCTGCATGTGTAGCGAACATTTTATCTCAAGCAGCAGCATCATGAAGTAAATGTTGGGTAAATGTATCACAATAGGGGTATTATGAGTCTCGGGTGTGATCACTATGAGAGCTGTCAGAACAGTTTGAAAACACAGAGTAAGAGCCTTAAAATGCTAAATATTGTCGCTCGCTAAATGCACATTCTGGTTCGGTTCATGCCACACTGCCCTCTAGTGCTCACGTACTTAAACGCAGTACTGTGCAAGAGTCAGAGCAAGAAAAAGAGAATTAAAACATTATAAAGCCCAGTGTACAGCAGTTAATGAAACAAAGTCAGTATTCAGTGTGACGATGCTCTGAGGACGCTGTTAGTTTCGGGTACAATATGTGTAGTTTTATAAGGTAATTAACAGTTTATTTTGACACACACAGTTCCAAGTTCGACTCTCACGCCTGCTTCTTTTTTTGTTTGTTTGTTTTTTTTTTGGTCTGTAAAGTGGTCGCTTATATCATGTGCTGCTTTTTGTTCTGGCATACGAATATTTTTGTCTGACTCAAAGAGAAACTAAAATAATTTTTAAAAGAAAGTTTGTAGAACAAACCCAGGCTGCATAAGACTTTTGCACAGTACTGTATTACTGTTGTGAGGTTCTGGGTTCTGTACTGGGGTCCTGTAAAGTTTCTCTCATGGTCCTTGTGAGATGATGTAGTTCACAGTTCCTACAAGGCTTTTAAACCAAAAATACACTCAAACACACACCTCAACCTATTACTATTAATCTCTGCCTATTATCACCGTATCTATTACAGTTATGTGTATCTAATAATATCAGTCACATTTACCCATTTAAACTGCTCACCTTTCACTTTGTCTCTTTCTTATTCTTCCCAGGAGGCACCAGTGAGATGGGTCATGTGATTCTGCATGTGTTTAGCAGACACACTGCGGGCTTTTGCATGAGAAGGCTCGAGCATCAACTACATCACTATATATGTTCACCAGAAGCTTCTCTCGAACATCGAACTAACAGGGTAAAATAAACACTCGTCAGCTTCAGCTCAGTGTCTCAGGCAGCGTTTAGAAGAGTTGATATAATCTTAACTCTCAATATCTGATATAATTCTGATATTATTTCATAATCTTTATGAAACCTGCTTTCACTAATAAAACGTTATGATCATGTGAGATATCGCATATGATTAGTTTTTCATGTATTTAGGTTCCAGGGTTAGATTCAAACCTCTTGCTTGTGTATTGGTGATCAACTGAGTTCTAATCATTCTAATGAGTTCCACAGAGACGGTTCCATCACAGAGATGCGAAAAAATCTGTTCCTGGTCATTATATGATGAATCTTCTGTAATGAATGACAAATAAAGAAAAACCTGAGAAATCCAGAAGTCAGCTTGATGCTATATTCCAGGCTAACACATTAGCCATTAGCATTACTTTGAAGTTTCCTTTTTCTAATGTTTCTTTAACAAAAAAAGTTCTCAGACACGTGTGTGTGTTAAATCTCCAGCTGAAATGATGCTTCTTTTTTTTTTTTTTTTTTTTTTTTAACTATTATTCCTCACACCCCCTTTCACCCCTCCTTCAAACAGTTTCGGTGTCTATGAGCTCCTGCTGAGACACGCCCCTCCAAAGAACAGCTGAGCTCTTCTTGTCCTGTATGAGGTCACAACATGGAGAAAATCTGATTGGCTTGTTTAAATCCTGGTCTTTGCAAAAAAATAAAATAAAAAGATGTTTGAACTCGCAGACCGGAGACACGTTTGACTCTCTAAACATGACAAAAATAGGTGCCTTTTAAAGGAGGTAGAATTAAATAGAAAAGCTGAGAAGTCCACATGAAGTCAAATGCTTTGATTTATTTGATGTTTACAGATGGAACATTGTACAGCTTCCAGTGTCACAACATTGGACGCAATTCTTCATATGTATAGAGCAAATATAGTGGAAGTGCTAAGTAGGTACTGGACAAACACGTTTATCAAGCTGACCTTTACAGCAAAAATATTCCATCCTTTGCAGACTTCTTCCAAAAATCAGATTTTTTTTATTTTATCTTAACCGTAATTACAAGGATTTCAACCCTGTACCATATGAAGCCACGACTTTCTCCCATGTATATCATGGAAACAGTTCTAGCTCTGGCAGCTCGGTGATGTAGTGATTAGCACTGTCGCCTTGCACCTCCAGGGTCCGGGTCCTCGGTGTGCATTGAGTTTGCAGGTTCTCCCCGTGCTTGCTGGGTTTCCTCTGGGCACTCCAGTTTCCTCCCACAGTCCAAAGACATTCAGATTAGGCTAATTGGCCTTCTCAGATTGCCCATAGCGTTTGAATGCATGTGTGTGTCCAGGGTGTACCCTGCCTCGTGCCCTAAGTCTCCTGGGATACGCTCCAGCGCCCTGCAACCCTGAATACAGGATAAAGCGCTGTAGACGGTGAGTGAGTGAGTGAGTGAGTGAGTGAGTGAGTGAGTGAGTGTGTGTGTGAGTGAGTGAGTGTGTGAGTGTGTGAGTGTGTGAGTGTGTGAGTGAGTGAGTGAGTGAGTGTGTGTGTGAGTGAGTGTGTGAGTGAGTGAGTGAGTGTGTGAGTGTGTGAGTGAGTGTGTGAGTGAGTGTGTGAGTGTGTGAGTGAGTGAGTGAGTGAGTGTGTGTGTGAGTGTGTGAGTGTGTGAGTGTGTGAGTGAGTGAGTGAGTGAGTGTGTGTGTGAGTGAGTGAGTGAGTGAGTGAGTGAGTGTGTGAGTGAGTGTGTGAGTGAGTGAGTGAGTGTGTGAGTGTGTGAGTGAGTGAGTGAGTGAGTGTGTGTGTGAGTGTGTGAGTGTGTGAGTGTGTGAGTGAGTGAGTGAGTGTGTGAGTGAGT
>JAAGKR010010168.1:0-13730 GCA_011419295.1 Clarias macrocephalus
CACAAATTAAAAAATGACTTAAATATTATCAATCCTGATCCCATAGAGATCAACGCAGTTTTTAAATCATATTACTCCTACCTTTATAAATCTGAATGCCTTAAAGACGATATAAAATTGAATGATTTCCTTTGAAGTATTGATATTTCTGTTATTGATACAATATCTCTAAGGGCCTTGGACTCTTCATTATCGCTTGAAGAAGTCATAGTTTCAATTAAGGCAATGCAGTAATAAAGCTCCAGGCCCAGACGGTTTTCCAGTTGAGTTTTATAAAAAGTTTATAGATAAATTGGCCCCATTGCTACATGGCGTGTTCAATGAATCCTTAGACCAGGACTCATTACCATCTACTTTTAACCAAGCCTCAATTGCTCTCCTTCTTAAAAAGGGAAAGGATCCCCTATCAGTGTGGATCATATACAGTAGGCCATTATCATTGCTGAATGCTGATGTAAAAGTGCTGGCTAAAGTAATTGCACCCTGTTTAGAGGATGTATTACCACATGTTATATCTGAGGAGCTGACAAGTTTCACAAAAGGACGGCATTTGCTTTTTAATATTCGCACATCTGTATCCCCTGAGGTTGTAATCTCCCTGGATGCTGAGAAAGCTTTTGATAGGGTTGAGTGGGAATACTTGTTTGCAGTATTAAAGAAATTTGGGTTTGGTGATGAATTTATTTCTTGGATTCGCCTTTTACAAATCCCCACAAGCTAGTGTTCACACTAATGATATAACCTCTGATTATTTTACTCTTGGACGTGGTCCCCGGCAGGGGTGTCCCCTGTCACTACTGCTTTTTGTCCTCGCTATTGACCCCTGGTCTATTAAGCTTAGATCTTCTCTTGCAAAAATGATCCCTATATGCCAATGACTTGTTGTTATATGTGACTGATCTATTTTGGATAATTTCGGGTCTTTTTCGGGGTATAAACTAAATTTGCATAAGAGTGAATACTACCCGGTCAATAATAGTGCTTTACAACTTCAGCATCTAAACCTGCCCATTAAACTCAATTGTTCAGGCTTTAAATATCTTGGTATTACAGTGACTCGCTCTCTATCTGACCTTTCTCAGGCCAACTTCTCCTCTCTTATTTCCAATGTGAAATCTGATTTTCAAAGGTGGAGCAATTTGCCTCTTTCTTTAACTGGAAAAATCAATGCAGTTAAAATGACCATTCTTCCTAAATTTCTCTACTTTTTTCAATCACTTCTGTTATTTCCTCCTAAGTATTTTTTTGATTCCTTGGATAAAATCATAATCTCTTTTCTTTGGGCCGGGAAACCTCCTAGAATCCGTAAGACCTTACTACAGAGATGTAGACTTAGTGGGGGACTAGCTCTGCCTAACTTTCAAATTTACTCCTGGACTGCACATATTCAAAAATTTAATTTTTGGATAAACTCATTTGAATCCCCCTGGTGCAAATTAGAGTTATTGTCTTGTAAACCATCCTGTGTATTAGCTTTACTTTGCACTTCCTTTCCAATCAAACCTGCTCAATACACTGATAACCCAGTGGTGCTTAATACACTTAAGATTTGGTATCAGTTTAGACGGCACTTTAAATTTGGATCTGCATCAGCAATGGATCCATTACATGAAAATCATTTGTTTCCCCAGTCACTTATAGATTCAGCATTTTCATCATGGCATGACAAAGGCATCACAGATTTTAGAATTTATATGACGATGGAGTATTTAAAAGTTTTGCTAGTCTGTCCTCAGAGTATGAGCTGCCTGCTGCTCATTTCTTTCGTTACCTACAAGTTCGCAGCTTTGTATCCAAGTGTTTTCCCAATTTTCCTTCTATACCTCCCAAGCAGCCCTGGGAAAGTCTGATCACATTTAATCCGTATCAGCGAGGTGTGATATTAAGAATATATAATTTTATTTTATATTTGGTGATTGTAAAATCACTAAAACCACATCTGCTTGGGAAAATGAATTGGGATTGCAGTTGAGTGAAGAATGTTGGGAGAAAGCCATAGACAGGAGACGCTCCAGCTCTTCTGCCCGTCTCAGTCTTAAGTTTAAGGTTTTGCACAGAATCCATTATTCCAAATCAAGGCTAGCTGAAATATTTCCTGATGTTGAGGATAGATGTGACAGGTGCTGCGCCTCTCCCTGTAATCTAAGTCATATGTTCTTTTTGTGCCCAAACCTACACAACTTTTGGACAGGTTTTTTCAGTCTTATGTCCACTATACTTGAGGTACGTTTAACTGCTCCATGTCCATTAACTGCTATATTTGCCATTACAGATGATTCAGTTCCTTTGAGTTCTACACATATCATCATTGTTGGCCAGACGTTCCATACTTTTACATTGGAAGTCCGTTAATTGTCCCTCTATCTCTCAGTGGATTAAAGATTTATTTCTTCTTAAACTAGAGAAGATAAAATATACACTGAGGTTCTACTAATATTTTTTTTCACAAATGGCAACTATTTATTGCTTATTTTGCAAACTTACAGGTATTGCCTGAATAATTACCCAAACTGTGTCATGCATCGGAGTGTATGCATGACCCAACTTCGAATGAATGACAGATTCGTTTGAGCTGAAGGATGCATGGGGGTGTGAGCGTGCGTGTGTGTGTTTGTGTAGGTTTTAGTGCATGTTCGGGGTGGGTGGGGAGTTTCAGTTTTTTTTTTCATTTTGATCTATAAATAATACATTTAATTCATTGTTTTTAATATGTTTATGTATGATAATTGTTCAAAAAAAAAATCATGTTTCCCTCAATGAACTGTAGCTCCCCAATGCCAGCAGCACTCATGCAGCCCCAGATCATGACACTCCCACCACCATGTTTGACGGTAGGCAAGACACACTTGTCTTTGTACTCCCCACCTGGTTGCCACCACACATGCTTGACACCATCTGAACCAAATAGGTTTATCTTGGTCTCATCAGACCACAGGACATGGTTCCACACTGAAAAAAAATAATCCTTTGAATTTACTTGATCTTAATGTGTACATCGGTCCCACATCATTAAAATGTGGCCAAATTACACAATTTTTGCCTGCTAAACCTAATTTTGTTAAACATTATTTAATTTACCATATTAACAAAATTTGCAATTTATCCTATTTTTTGCTATCAAATACAAATTGTCTCCAACCCCCCCCCCAAGTTTCTGCAAAGTCTATATATACTATTATACTATTATACTAATATATTAAATATACTAAATATTTGCATCCAAAACAAAACATTTTTAATAAGTACAAAAAAGGCCTTAATGTAGTGCTCGATGTTGGTTTACTCAAAGTTTGTTTTTAAGCATTTGTACCTTTTGGTGAAAGTTTAGTAGCATCCAGCTGGAGGAAGATCCTCTGCAGTACCTCAAAGAATGTTTTTCAGTTCCTGAGGTTCATTGCATATATTAGACCTATTAAGAGTCTCCCAAGTCGTGAAGCACTTCAACCACTGGAGGGGTCGTGGCATCACCTCCCTCAACACTGATGCTGTAGATGCCAAATACAACATGTTCAAGATCCTCTCTGCAGCATGGCCACCTCTATCCTATTGTTACACACAAAAAAAGCAAAAATGAAATCACGAGACTAATACAGAATTCCAAAGAGCCTGTTTACATTTTTCCCTGTAAATGTTGTTTAGTATTTGATCCCTAACTTTTGGTCCACACTGATTTCTCACAAACTTGAAAACACTTTCCTAAGTACACCAGTGATCTGATGCCATCTAATAGCAGCTTTATCTTATCATTTTTAAAGGCTAAATGGATATTGTGATATTTTGAAGAGCCCACCAGTACCGTTACTTTTGCTATATATACTTATCTACTTTTCGCCAAATAATGGAAAGACATGCAGTGGACTGACCTGTGACTAAACCTGTTAGCTGACTAACTTCAGTCTAAAACACTAGGACTCTCTAAAACTACAGAAGCAGGCCAAAGTTAAATTACATGCATACATACATACATAAAATATATCTGAGGAAAAATCTTACCTTTTTCGGGTGTTGACCTCCCTCTGTGAAAAACGACGTTACGCGCGCAGGCAGAGATTTCATAAACTTCGCGCAGGTGTAATTTGATTCGTCTTGCTCTTCTGTTTTATTAGCGGTTCATGAAAGCTGGCGTCTCGCTACTGCCCCCTGCTGTATGTATGAAATGTTGACTTAACATGAATGTTGCGTGTTTAGACAACGTATTAGGAATGTGTACTGTCAAGTTGTGACAAAATTACATTAACCTTAATCGAAAAAAACATTTTAAATCAACAAATATGATTATTATGAGTAAACTGAAAGTAATTATATTATGTAAAATGCACAACCTGCCTTGTTCGTTTTTTTGAGTGCAGTAATCCTGGTCCTTAGTTTGCATGTCTGCAGCAAATTGTTTGTGAGCTTTCTTTGGCGTCATCTTTAGAAGAGGCTTCCTTCTAGGACGACAACCATGCAGAGCAATTTGATGCAGTGTGCGGCGTACAGTCTGAGCACTGACAGGCTGACCTCCCATCCCTTCAATCTCTACAGCAATGCTGGACGCACTCATCTAGTAGACTACTAGAGGCAAGAAGGGGAACACTAGAGGCGAGAAGAGGAACACACAGAAAGCTAGGGGAGCACACTGGAGGCTAAGGGTGCACACTAAACATTTAGCACATTCACAGATACATACACAAAATAAACTAAAAAGACACACTTACACATTAAACATATCACAGAACACAACAGAGCCTAGATAAACAAACATAAGTAAAATAAAACATAACCAAACCAAACCAAACCACATGCCCACTGACAGTATTAATGCTTGACCCAGTTTTCCAGAACAACCAGCTATTTATAAGAACATTAATGAGCTACCTCGGCTCAGATGAGCACCCGCATCACCTGACCAGGGTGCCTTCTGGGAAACTGAGTCGACTAACAAATAACTCC
The DNA here is from genome assembly GCA_011419295.1 of Clarias macrocephalus. Lineage (NCBI taxonomy): Eukaryota > Metazoa > Chordata > Actinopteri > Siluriformes > Clariidae > Clarias > Clarias macrocephalus. The sequence goes on from JAAGKR010010168.1 coordinate 4,933, forward strand.
AAAAAACAAACAGAGTGCCCTCTAGGGATAGTCCCTTACAATATGTCCCTTACAATTTCAAACCTCATAGTAATGTCCATAAGTTTCCATTATTACGAGGTGTGAAAAATAAAACTAAAAATTGTTTTAGTCCAGTGTAGTGATCTGGTTGAGAGACCATATCGCCTGCGGGAAGAAGCTACTCCTCAGTCTCTCTGTATTAGCCTTCAGGGAACGGAATCGCTTTCCTGACCGCAACAGAGAGAACAGTCCATTGCTAGGGTAACTGAGGTCCTTCACGATCTGCCTGGCCTTGGTCCTTCACCGCTTGCTGAAGATCGAGTGCAGGTCAGGGAGCTTGATGCGGATGATGCGCTCAACTGATCGCACCACCCTCTGTAGGGCTCGTCTGTACTGCATGGTGCTGTTCCCGAACCATGTTGTGATGTTTTCCATCAGGATACTCTCTATGGTACAGGAGTAGGAGTAGTTCCTGAGCACCTTGGAGGGCTAAAGTCTCTCAAACGTCTGAGGTGGTAGTGACGCTGCCGGGCCTTTTTGACCACAGTGTTGATGTGACAGGACCATGACAGGTCCTGCGTGATGTGAACACTGAGGTATTTGAAGCTGTTCACTCTCTCCACTAGGCTCTCGTTATCACGGGGGTCTGGTAGTTCCTTTCCTGCTCAATGCTGAAGTCCACTATCAACTCCTTTGTCTTACTGGCGTTTAGAAGGAGGTTGTTCCTCTGGCACCAGTTCTCGAGATTTCCAATCTCCTTCAGGTAGGCTGTCTCATCATTGTCAGAGATCAGGCCCACCACGACGGTGTCGTCAGCAAATTTAATGATGGTGGTGGAGTTGGTAGCGGCCACACAGACATACGTGTACAAAGAGTACAGCAGGGGTCTCAGAACACAACCCTGGGGGGCCCCAGTGTTGAGGGTGAGGGAGGCTGAAACGTATCCACCCATCTTTACTGCCTGTGGTCTCCTAGTTAGGAAATTAGAGATCCACTGGCACAGAGATGAGCTGAGTCCCTGGTGCTCCAGCTTGGTGGTGAGTGTGGAGGGAATTATGCTATTAAATGCTGAGCTGTAGTAGATGAAGAGCATTTCAACATAAATCCCCCTTCTAGTGTCCAGGTGATTGAGTGAAGTGTGGAGTAGATGAAAGATGGCATTATCTGTAGAGTGGTTCAGGCGGTATGCAAACTGCAGTGGATCCAGTGTGTCTGGTAGTGAAGAAATAATGAATTCTCTGACCAGCCATTTAAAGCACTTCATCACAATTGAGGTGAGGGCTACAGGTCGGCTACATTGAGGGAAGCAGGATGGGGTTTCTTTGGGAACAGGCCCATTGATGGACTCATTAAAGCATGTGGGGATCACCGACTGAGATAAGGAGAGGTTGAATATCTCTGTGAACACAGGTGCTAGCTGGTCTGCGCAGGCTCTGAGGACTCTACCTGAGATGCCGTCTGGTCCTGCTGCTTTCCTGGTGTTCACTCTCTTGAAGGCTCTCCTCACGTCGTGCTCAGAGATGATGAATGCGTTTCCGGTATTGGCAGTTACTTCCTGTCTCCAGCCGTTAGTTTCCGCTAGCATTATCATAGCTAGCGTCTTTAGCTGCAGCCTTGAAGTGAGCATAGAAGGTGTTCTCTCGTCTGCCAGAGTCATGTCCACGTTTGTCATACCGGATGTTGGTGCTTTATAGTCCGTTATTTTTCTTAGTCCCTGCCACAGGCTCCTACAGTCACTCTATTGGAGTTGTGACTCTAGTTTCCTCCTGTAGCGCTGCTTCATCTCCTTTACCGCCTTCTGGACATTACATGATGCAGCCTTGTACAGGTCCATGTCCCCCGACGCAAGTCCCGCATTATAGGCAGCAGTGCAAGATCTCAGAGCGTAGCAGATGGTTTTATCCACCCACGGCTTCTGATTGGGAAACGTTCTGATGTTCGTTTTCTGTACAGAAAAATTGTGGATGATTTATGGTCATCCACAATGGACCACTGCACAACATCCACCTTCATGGACATGAGATGATCAGAAATGCAGCTTCTTACTGACTATCACATCTCCACTATTTTGATTCAACCATCAACTCCAACCAACACACTCCATCCATCTGTTTGACCAGAAAAGGACTTCCACAAATGGTCATTTCACAACATGTAGCTTTTCATGGATACCAGGCTGCATGATCTAATTTGTATTTTAGATTTCTGTCTTTTTAGTTGGCAGCCACATTTCAAGAGTTCAAGCATGTTTGATTTTTTGTTTGTCATTCCTAGGACTTCTTCCACACTACTCCCTAATGTTTTCTTTAAGCTGGATATTGGATTATATTCAGGAATGCGGGAAACTCCGTAACACTCAGTTATCCACCATGCTTTGTACTGTACATGACGTACTTGCCTATAGCAAAGTCGGTGGTTGCTACTGTGATGTTCTGTTGCTTGTAGATCCCATCAATCACTGTCAGATCAAATGTTTTCTCCCATACTTTTGGAGCTAACCACTGGGTCATTGAGGCAATATCTAGCGACTGATAACACACACACACACACACACACACACACACACACACACACACACACGCACACACGCGCACGCACACACACACACACACACACACACACACACACACACACACACAGACACAGACACAGACACACGCGCACGCACACACACACACAAACACACACACACACACACACACACACACACACACACACACACACACACACACACACACACACACACACACACACACACACACACACACACACACACACACACACACACACACACTGTAGTTGTAATGCACAGGCATTTACTCACCTATTACTTACACTTGGCTGCTTGCAGGATGTCCTCAAAATAGGAAAAGAATATGGAGCACTCAATATAAATATATAAATTAGCAATCAGGCCTGGGTGCACTTAGTAGTTCACAAAAGGTGTGTCAAGTTAAGTTAATTCAGTATTTCCAAAAATGTAGTTAATAAAACATTTATGATTTAAGAATTCTTTCTTCAATAAATTAAATCAGCATTTAAAAACTGCATTTTGTAGTTAATCAGGTTAGAATTGGTTTGATAATCTAAATAATTTGTTAAGATTAGGTCCATATGAACATGCTGCTCTACTTCCCTGAAATATAATCAGATACAGACGTATTGTATGTTCAGTACACGTGGGTGAATTACAATAAGAAACTGATATGCATACCCACGCAATCTGTCTGCACTTCATAACACCACTGAAAACACCAAAGACAAAACATCTTTTTTATCCCAAATTCATAAGAAAAACCATCCATTCATACCAGTCACTCACAGGGTGCTTTACACATACTCATTCATGCCTTGGGGCAATTTAGAGCATTCCATTGAGTCATGTTATTGGTTGAGTCAGAAAAAAAACATGATACTGTCAGGAACCTGAGCTCGTGATCAAACCTAGGATTGGGAAACTGTGAGCACACACACACACACACACACACACACACACACACACACACACACACACACACACACACACACACACACAAAGATTAACAAGAATTTTAATTCTTCTAGCTAACTATTTTGTACTTTATCTATATCTATTATTGTATATTTATAGACTTATATTAGCTTTGCAACTTTTATAATTTTATCAACCTAAAGTTTAAATCACAAGCAAAATATTACACATTAAACTTCGTGAATAACAACTATAAAATATTGACACTGAACGATGATCAAACCTGAGATCTGTGCCGCCTTACACAGCTTAACCACTAACTAGTGTGTATTAATTATGTCAGTGTAACAGTTATCTCAATCTTATAATGTCAACCTAAACTGTGTATAGATCATAATGATCAGATTGTCCCTGATAAGCAAGCAAGGATGACACAGACAGTGACAAGGAAAAACTCCCTGAAATGGCAACAGAAAGAAACCTTGAGAGGAACCAGACTCAAGAGGGAACTCATTCTCATTTGGGTCATAATAGTAAACAGGAATTTTATGCTGACATGCTGAGTGTTTGGCAACTGGAAGTGCAGAGTGCAAGTAGGGACTCCAGCAGGGACTATGACAGCATAACTAAAAGGGCGAGCCACAAGGAAACAAAACATATGAGAGGTTACTGGGATGTAAAGCAACCAGTCAATGCACCACCAACAAACCTAAGTGAAAAGAGAGTGGAGAAAACAGCATCTAAACATACATAACATACATAAACATTGTATAGCGCTTTTAACAATCATCGCAAAGCAGCTTTACACAATCAAAAGAATTATTTAAGTTTGTATGAAATGTGAATGTGTATGAATCAAAAAATGGTCAGAAAAAGTTGGCAGTAGGAAGAAACCTTGAGAGGAACCGGACTCAACAGGGAACCCATCCTCATCTTGGTGAAACAGAAAGAAGAATTGATCTGCATTCATACTGTGTGTTGGGTCACAGGCAGTTCAGTACAACAGTTGTTATAACAGATGTTAATTGATGTTAATATGGAGTTCAGGTAGTTATTAGAGACTCAGGAAGACTTGTAGGAAATTCCAGTCCTGAACTATCAAGCGACTGTAGCCAAGTCTGCAGAGAAACAGCTGTCAAATCAGACGATGCCAGAACCAACTTCATAGTAGAGTGAAACCGCCCCCAAAAATTGGACGCATCCCAAAGAGAAATACGGGGCATCCATGTGACGAGATCTCCAACCAGAAGCGAAGCACCAGGATGAGTCAGACAGGTCCAGAGGGCAGAGGGAGTCTGTTTTATTTTGTTCCCAGAGAGTCTTCTGGATTCTCAAAATGAATATTAAAATCTCCAGCAATTAACATTTTGTCTACAGAAATGACTAGGTTTGATAGGAAATCTGCAAATTCACAGATAAATTCCGAGTACGACCCTGGGGGTCTGTAAATGATAATTAGCAGGATCGACTGAGCAGACTTAATATTTGTAGCTACACTTTTTATGTTACTATGGAGAACTTCAGATGCATTAAATTTCTGTCCGTGTTTTTGTACGATAGTCAGATTATCATTGTAAATAACTACGCCTCCTCCTCTACCAGTTAGCCGAGGCTGGTGTATGTAGCTGTATCCAGGAGGACTAGCTTCATTTAAAGCTACATACTCATCCTGTTTAATCCAGGTTTCTGTTAAACAGAGTATATCAAAATCCTGATCTGTGATAATTTCATTAACAATAACTGCGTCAACATCGATGGAAAGGCCATTGGAAAGACAATCCGTGGAGGTTCCCCCTCTATACTCCACGTTCTTCTACGTTTTCTGTCCAAAACGAGCAACGCAGTTACCACCACATCGACCAGGGGACTGTGTGATTAACTTGGTTCCCGGCGAACCGCTACCTAACGGACGTATTTACCCTCTCTCAATCCCTGAAAGGAAGTCCATGGAGAAATACATTGCTAAAGCTCTACATCATGGCTACATCCATCCGTCAACTTCCCCTGCCGCCTCCAGCTTTTTCTTTGTGGATAAAAAAGATGGCGGATTAAGGCCTTGCATAGATTATTGTACTCTAAATAAAACCACGATGCAGTTCGGGTATCCACTACCCCTGGTACCAGCAGACCTGGAATGTCTCCGTGAAGCTACCATCTTTACCAAACTGGATCTCCGCAGTGCATACAACCTGATTCACATCAGAAGGGGAGATGAATGGAAAACGGCTTTCGTAACACCTACAGGGCATTACGAATACCTAGTGGCCCAACATGTAAAGGGATGTGCGAAGGTACGTCAATGGATGTGCAGAATGTGCGACCCGCCGGAACATTGCCAATTCCTCAATGCCCAAGGTCTCACTTAGGAATCGACTTTCTCACTGACCTGCCCAATTCGGAAGGACAAACTTGTATAATCATCATAGTGGACAGATTTTCCAAGGGATGTTGATTGATACCTCTTCAGGGCTTACCAACAGCGATGGAGACAGCAGAAACTCTCTTCAACCAGGTCTTCCGCTATTTTGGCATTCCGGAGGACATCGTCTCAAATCGGGGTCTACAATTTATATCTCGAGTCTGGCGGGGTTTCTTCCGACTCCTAGGTGTGAACGTGAGCCTGTCTTCAGGATATCACCCTCAGACAAACAGGCAGACAGAGAGAAAAATCCAGGAAATCGCACGTTTCCTTCATACTTTCTGCCATGGCCACCAGAACTCCTGGAACCAGTTCTTAGGCTGGGCCGAGTACGCACAAAATTCTTTACGCCAACCAACTACAGGTCTCACCCCTTTCCAATGCATCCTTGGTTACCAGCCTCCATTATTCCCTTGGAACGGCGAACCTTCGGATCGCCCTGCAGTCAACAGCTGGTTCCAGGAGACTGAGAGAGTCTGGGAGAAAGCCCATCACCATCTGCAATAAGCTGTACGTAAACACAAGGGCAATGCTGATCGACGTCGATCCATTGCTCTAAATTTCCAACCTGGAGATAAGGTATGGCTATCGACTCGAGACATGCGCCTACGTCAGCCCTGCAGGAAACTCAATCTGAGGTATGTTGGTCCCTTCACAATTCTGGAATGGATAAACCCGGTAACTTATAAATTACAATTGCCTACACACTATAGAATTCACCCTACTTTCCACGTCTCACACCTGAAAAGATATGTAAGTCCTGTAGTTTCCCCCACAGAGCCTGGCCCAGAAGAGGAAACGCCCCCTCCTCCAATCATAGTAGATGAAGGTACCACCTATCAGGTCTGAGACATCCTGAATTCTCGCCGCCGTGGTGGTCGCCTAGAATATCTGGTGGATTGGGAAGGTTATGGTCCAGAGGAAATATCCTGAGTACCTTGTGATGACATCCTTGACCCCACCCTACTAGAGGAGTTTCACCACGCTCATCCAGATCATCCAGCACCTAGAGGTCGAGGTAGGCCACCACGACAGCAGAGAGGTCAACCATCCTTGTCTCTTCCAGTAGTGACTTCCTGGTCGAATCATTCCTCATCTCCAGATCTCCGTGCTGTGTCTCCTGGATCAACTCTTTGCCGCCTTGCGGTTCCCACAGAGGGAAACATCAGTATCCGCTCCTCACTCTGTCGCAGTGATCCGTAGTCAAAAGTCTCATCTGAATTGCAGTGCCATCCTTAAGAATACTACCGTTGAATTACCATTCTGTGAATAAACATACTCATCTTGACAATTATCTACTTGTGAGTCCGCCTTTGTTACAATCAGTTCCTATTGAATAAAAAACTGTTCAAATGTAGTTTGAAATGTTAAAACAGTTGATAATGAAATCCAAATTTAATTTAATGACGTAGTCAAAGGAAGAAAATATGCTACATTGTTTATTTAGCACTTGAAAGCATGGTTATTTGGCAACGTATCCCAAGTGAAGTAAGCTGTCTATCATAGTTGATTATGATTATATTGACTGTAGAGGTGATAGCAGTGTATCTTATTCCCCCTGGTTAGTATCAATGTTATCATTCACTTCCATCACTCATTGTCTGGACATGTCTCCAACTACCATGCTCACGGTGTCTCATCTGAGATTGCATGGACAAATGACTACACTAAAAGGATGTGAGTAGATAAACACTTTTTGCACATGAATTAAATTTTGTTGCTTCCTTGGCAAATGAACCAGTCACACCGGTTTAGGCCTTCACGTCTCCAAGCCACGTTTCATGCCTGCACCGTTCTTATAATTTCTTTAAAAATAAGAGAGACTGGTTAATATTGAGTTAAGAGGCTTATTTTTGTCTAATATTTTGCATGACTTAATTTTTTCTATTGAATTGAATAAAAAATACCTTTGCATTCAAATACCTGTGTTGGTACATCTAGCAACTTAATTTTGTTTCTCTGGTTAAACCCCAGAGGGTAATTAAATTACTCAGTTTTATACAACAATATTCTTAGTGGGTTGAAAATTATAAATATAATCTTACTAAGTGGAGGCACCTTCAATTCTCTTCAAATTTTGTATAGTGTATTCAAAAATATTGAAACAGTTTGTCTGTTAACAGTAACCAGGCCAGCACAGTTAACTTAAATTTACATTTAGGCATTTGGCAGACGCTCTTATCCAGAGCGACTGACAAAATGTGCTTCACATCACTGGATAATTTAGTACTATAAAGAATCCAGGCCCTGCCCATAGTACTACAACACCCTTTGTATTGGTGCTACATGGGACAGGTGCTACATTTTTATAATCAGTTGTTACAGTAAAAAAAAAAATTAGCCTCCTGTTTGATAGCAATAAAAATAAGAATGTACCTTCTGTACCCATACATGTTTCAAGTGTATAAGATCATCTGTGTCCCTCTCGCCCCAATCCTGGACTTTTCTCTGCACTATATGAGTGAGTAGATTATACATAGGGTGTAAGAGGTAACTTTTGTTTTGTCTGAGTTATTTTGATGGTCAGTTAACTATATTCTAAATAAATTACAAACAAAACATATTTCTTTGGTCCTCAAATTACTTTCTTGTTTTCTTTTCCACTCACTGTTATGCTGATGACACACAGTTTCAATGTCTCAGCAAATCCAGACGAAAAAAAACGGTCAGCTTAAAGTTGAGCAAGGTGTGAAGGACAAGAGACTGGATGCTAATTAACTTCCTTCTGCTTAAACCTCTAAGTTTTAGTCATAGGTCTACATGCAGCTAGAAGCAAGCTTTCTGATCACACTGTAACTTTAGATGGCCTTTCTGTTCCATCAAGTACTATAGTAAAAGACCTCGGTGTGATTATAGATTCCAGCCTTTCATTTAAAGCTCATGTAGATCATATTACCAGGATAGCATTCTTTCACTTCAGAAGTATTG
>JAAGKR010010168.1:13750-23802 GCA_011419295.1 Clarias macrocephalus
TGTTGAGCCACCACCCTCATCAGGTCCCTGGAGCCGAGTGTTTCTGGGTCCATGAGTGACTTGGTTATTTGTCAGACTCAGGTCTTGAACCCGGGTCTCCGGGGTGAGGGTTGAGGATTTTACCACTGAGCCACGGAGGGGATAGGGTTGGACCCAACTGAAACACACTCAAGGCAGAAAGTCTCAGGCAAGATAGATTTATTTTTTAAAGATGTAAAAAAGGGTTCACAGGAAGCTTGTCATCAACAAAAGTTCTTCTCATTCAGAGGAATAAAATAATTGACAAAATAATAAACTCTTAAATTAAAGCCTCCACACGGGGAGAAAACAACCAGGTAATGAACAATCAAATCATAAAAAGACTGAGGAACTTACAACAGGACACACAGAGGAGGGACTCAAAAACCAAGTGAATAAGAGGGGAGAAAGTGAACGGCTTAAATATACTGGGGGAAACAAGACACAGGTGATCTGAATAACTAATGAGACAACACAATGAAAAACTTGGCCTAAGGGGAACACAAATGACCTCTAGAGGCCAGGGGGCAAACTACAGGAGGAGCAAAAGGCTGACAGTATTGGTGCTACATGGGACAGGTGCTACATTTTTATAATCAGTTGTTACAGTAAAAAAAAAAATTTGCCTCCTGTTTGATAGCAATAAAAATAAGAATGTACCTTCTGTACCCATACATGTTTCAAGTGTATAAGATCATCTGTGTCCCTCTCGCCCCAATCCTGGACTTTTCTCTGCACTATATGAGTGAGTAGATTATACATAGGGTGTAAGAGGTAACTTTTGTTTTGTCTGAGTTATTTTGATGGTCAGTTAACTATATTCTAAATAAATTACAAACAAAACATATTTCTTTGGTCCTCAAATTACTTTCTTGTTTTCTTTTCCACTCACTGTTATGCTGATGACACACAGTTTCAATGTCTCAGCAAATCCAGACGAAAAAAAACGGTCAGCTTAAAGTTGAGCAAGGTGTGAAGGACAAGAGACTGGATGCTAATTAACTTCCTTCTGCTTAAACCTCTAAGTTTTAGTCATAGGTCTACATGCAGCTAGAAGCAAGCTTTCTGATCACACTGTAACTTTAGATGGCCTTTCTGTTCCATCAAGTACTATAGTAAAAGACCTCGGTGTGATTATAGATTCCAGCCTTTCATTTAAAGCTCATGTAGATCATATTACCAGGATAGCATTCTTTCACTTCAGAAGTATTGCCAAGATAAGGAATATATTGTTACTAAACAATGCAGAAAAACTAGTTCATGCTTTTATCACCTCTAGGTTGGACTATTGCAACTGTCTGGTTGTTCAACTAGGTGTATAAACAAGCTTCAGTTAGTCCAGAATGCAGCAGCGAGAGTCCTCACTAGAACCAGAAGATACGAGCACATCACCTCTATCTTTTCTACACTGCATTGGCTCCATGTGAAATTTCACAGTGATTTTAAAATATTAGTTTTGACCTATAAAGCGCTAACTGCTAGTGTCTTATGTTCTGCCACGCCTAAACAGGAAACAAGCTGCTTTTCAATACCGTGTATTTATGAAAATGCCCATGAGAAACCCCCTCCATGCTGTTTGAAATACTATTGACTTTATTTACATTGTAATGTTCAAGCAGTCTGCTTTAAGTCTGTGTGAGTGATTGTTATACAGTTTGGGAGTTACATTGCCTAGAGAATAATGGAATGCTGCATTCTAAACATTCAGTCACTTGATCGAGTTCTGTGCGGTCAGGTGTTCATTTAATCATAGTGAATAACGAACACAGTCACTAACACAGTAACACATTGTTACTAACACACAAATAAGATAGTGATCTGAAATAACTATTTAGTTTTAATCTGTCATGTTTGTCCTGTCTTCCAAATAAGCGGATGCAGATGCAGGGAGTTCGTTTCACAAGAAGTTTTCACAAGAAGGTGAACAGACAGGGGGTTAGGGGAGCGGCTGGCATAAATAGCAGACACACAAGGAGGACACAGGTGAACTTCATGAAGTGCTAATTGTGCAATACATACATACGCAGACACACCAGGGGGAAACAAAGAGGTGGCTCAGTAATCTGGCGAGCCAGATCTTAACCCCCGGGACTGCGGTGGTACAGATGTGACAGTACACCGCACCCATACCCCCCCCCCCCCCGGACCGGCTTCCCGAGGGAGGTGAAAGCGCACTCTCTGCGTTACCGGAGGGAGCTGGGACCCATCGAACTGATGGGATTGCTGGCGGGCGGGTCGACTCGGGAGTCGCAGTGCTGGGCGATCCGGCCGAGCTTGATGGAATTTGTTAATGAGTTGTCAGCTTACCTGAACCCAGCTTCGCTCCTCCGGACCATACCCTTCCCAGTCCACTAAATATTGGAGGGAATCCCCTCTCCTTCGGGAGTCTAGGAGTGTTCTGACTCTAAACGCAGGGGTGCCCTCAATCTCCAAAGCCCCAGGGAGCAAAGGCTCAGCTGTGCCTTTGTCTAGTGGCCCCCGGATCACCGGCCTAAGAAGAGAAACATGAAAGACTGGGTTAATGCGAAGATGACGAGGGAGTTGCAATTTAAATGACACAGAATTAATCTGAACGATGATGGGAAAGGGGCCAATGTATCAGGGGGTCAGCTTACGGCAGGGGAGACTAAGGTGAAGGTCCCGTGTCGAGAGCCATATTCGATCGCCTACCTGGAGCGGAGGACTTTCCCTTCGTCGTCTATCGGCATTTGAATCGACGACCTGCTTGGGAGATCTTAGCATGCGCATCTTCCCATACTGTCTCCACTCTTCTTAACCAGTGATCCACCATGGGTACATCGGTGGAAGTGGCATCCCATGGGCAGAGCGGAGGCTGGTGGCCCAGCACACACTGAAACGGCGTTAGGCCGGTGGCGGAGTGACGTAGCGAGTTTTGCGCGTATTCCGCCCAGAATAAGCTGTCGACCCATTCATGTTGTCGACTACTACAGTATGCTCGGAGGTATCTCCCGAGTTCTTGTACAGTCCGCTCTGCCTGTCCGTTAGACTCAGGGTGATAGCCCGACGTTAGGCTAACAGTGGTCCCCAATTTCTGGAAAAAAGCTTTCCAGACTTTAGCGATAAATTGGGGACCACGATCGGAAACAATATCCTCCGGAATGCCATAGTAGCGAAACACATTTTCGAATAAACTTTCTGCTACCTGGAGGGCTGACGGAAGAGAGCTAAACGGAATGAAACGACATCCCTTCGAGAATCGGTCAACTACCACCAAAATTGTTGTGTACCCTTGAGATACCGGCAGATCCGTTACAAAGTCTACGGCTATGTGAGACCATGGTCTATTTGGTATTGGCAGGGGAATTAATTTCCCAGCTGTTAGGAACCTCCACTAGAGGTCACTGTTTCTGTTTTGTAGTTTCTGTTGGTCGACTCGGTTTCCCAGAAGGCACCTCATTCAGGTGACGAGTGCTCACCTGAACTGAGGTGGCTCATTAAAGTTTCTATAAATAGCAGTTTGTTCTGGGAAACTGGGTCGAGCATTGTTGATTGTTTGTTGGTGTATGTTTGTATACCTAGATCCTATTACCATCATGTGGGCATTCCTTTGTTTCTTTAAGTTTGTTTTGTAACCTTTGTTTTCAGAGGGCTCTAGTTTTGTTTTCTGTATGTTCCTTGTTCTGATGGATTCATGGAGCTGCCTTGTTCAGTGTTTATCTAGGCTGTGTCTCCTCCTGTGTAAGTACTGTTCTGTGTCTTCCCTTGTATGTGTAGCCACATGAGGGCTTAGCCGTTAGCAGGGTTAGCTGCTAGTAGGCCTTGACGGCTAGTAGGGTTAACCCCTAATAGGGTTAGCCTCCAGTAGGCTAGCCTCTAGTGGGATTGACAGCTAGTGGTTCTGGTCACTAGTAGGTTAGCTGCTAGCTTGGAATAGCCTCATGTGTGCCTTTCTTTGTGTTCTGTTTCCTTTTTAGGTCAGTACTAACTCCATTAGATACTAACCCGGTTAGGTCAGCATCCAGTGTCTCCATATTCCGTGTAGCTACTAACCCAACTAACCAGTCCTGTCTCTAGTCTCTGTGCCCCTGGTCCTGTCTTTAGTCCTGTCTCTAGTCTGTATCCCTAGTCCTGTATCTAGTCTCCAGTCCTGTCCCCATCTCTAGTTCCCGACATGTCCTGTCCAGTCTTGTCTCTAGTTCCCCTATGTATCTTTAGTTAGCTCCAGCTCCATGTTTCCTCATCCTCAGTCCCCTGTTAGTCCTCTGTTCTTTGTCAGTTCTCAGTCCCTTGTGTCAGCTCCTGGTTCCCTGTGTTCAGCTCCTTGTTCCCTCTATTCAGTTCCTGTGTTTTTCCTGAGCCCTAGTTTTAGTTTACGTTTGTGTTTTGGTTCCTTTGTTGGTTTGTGTCTGTTTTGAGTTTTGTTAATAAAGACAATTTCGGTTTGCACACCCCTCTGCGTTCATGCCTACCATATATGCCCACGGCAACACCATCAGCCGGTCTAGCCAGTACCACCAGCTAGACGCCATGACACCAGCGGGTTGAGTACGCGGATTTCTGGTTTTCGCACACACTGCACAAGACAAAACCACCGTTTTTACCGTCTCTCGCATCTTAGGCCACCAGAACCGTCGTTTCAGTAGCTGGCAAGTGCGCGTGATGCCCGGATGACCTGCGGATAAATTTGAATGAGCATTTTTTATTACCTTTTCACGTAGTGCTACTTGTATGTATTGTCAATGTGGTGGACAATTGCTAGGCATGGGATCGGACCGAGCTATTCGGCCGATCTCCGTCTCGAGATCCCAAGTTATAGGCGCTACTATGATTGTGTCAGGAACGATGATTTCAGGATTAGCTATTGGTTGTGGTGTGGGATAATAGCAAGAGAGCGCATCTGCTTTTTTATTTTTTGCTCCGGGGCGATACGTGATTTTAAAATCAAAGCGTGTAAAGAACAGCACCCAGCGGGCTTGGCGAGGGTTGAGTCTTTTAGCATGCTGGATATACTCGAGATTTTGGTGGTCAGTTAGTATCGTAAACGGGTGTCTAGCTCCCTCCAGCCAGTGCCGCCACTCCTCTAACGCCGCTTTTACTGCTAGCAGTTCTCGGTTACCGATATCGTAGTTGCGCTCGGCAAGGCTTAGTTTCCTAGAAAAGAAAGCACAAGGGTGGAGTTTTCCTGGGTGGCCGTGACGCTGTGACAGCACCGCTCCGATCCCGATCTCTGATGCGTCGACTTCTACAATAAACGGCTTTTCTGGGTCCGGAAGCTTTAACAGGGGGGCGGTGGTGAATGCCCTCTTCAAACGCAGAAAAGCCTTGTGCTCTTTCAAGAGTTTCGGTTTCCCTTTTAACAAAGCGGTGAGCGGTGCAGCCACTAAACTGAAGTTTCTAATAAAGCGCCTAAAAAATTTGCAAACCCAAGAAAACTCTGTAGCGCCTTTACTGACTTAGGTTCCGGCCATTGTTGCACCGCCGAGATCTTGGTCGCCTCCATCCTGACCCCCTGTGGCCCTATGCGATACCCGAGAAATGCGATCTCCGACTGATGGAACTCACATTTCCCCGCCTTCGCATAGAGCCTGTGTTTGTGCAGGCGGTGAAGGATGGCGGACACATGACGAACATGTTCAGCATATGACCGTGAGTATACCAAGATATCATCCAAGTAAACTATGACATAACGGTTAAACATATCCCGAAACACGTCATTTATGAACCCCTGAAACACTGCAGGTGCGTTTACATTATATTGGTAATGTCCAGAAGTTGTACTAAACGCAGTCTTCCATTCATCACCCCTTTGCACACGAACGAGATTGTAAGCGCTGCGGAGGTCGAGTTTTGTGAAGATAGAAGCACCTCGGAGCTGGTCGATGGTGGCTGGTACCAGGGGCAGTGGGTGCTTATACTTTACGGTTACCGCATTGAGCCCACGGTAATCTATACATGGACGTAAACCCCCGCCTTTTTTTTCTATAAAAAAAACCCTGCCGACGCTGGTGACGTTGACTTACTGATGAGCCCCTGCCGAAGAGCCTCGCTTACATATTCCTCCATGGCCCGTGTCTTTTCCACGGACAATGGATAAATGCGGTTCCCCCCCCCCCCCCCCCACAGTACAGACACAGTCCTGCCGCCAGTCTCCGTTTCCTCTCCTTTTGCGATAGATGGGAGGTGTCCACATCCATAGCCTCCCGGGGGGGGGCTCCTTCGCGCGGTTCTGCATGAAGTGAACTACGGGGGTTGATCGCAGCCCGTCTTCTTTGCTGCTTATCCGGGGGGTTTCGTTGCTGACCTCGCAGGTGCTGATCCAGCTTTACTGCCAGGTCTATCACTTCCGTCAATGACATCCCGGTGTCTCGACAGGCTAATTCCAGCTGTATGCCTGCCGGGAGACCATCCTGGCGAGCAAACTGGCCTCGCACCAACCACTTCCCGCAGCGAGAACTCGGAACTTCACTGCATACTCGGCGACAGTCCCATTTCCCTGGCACAGCCGCAGCAATTGCTGCTCTCCGGACTCGCCCTGGTCCGGGTGGTCAAAGACAGCGCGAAGGGCCTCAATGAACCAGGCATAGCTTGTCGTGACTCTGCCCCCGGCGCTCCAACAGGTGGTGGCCCAGTCCATGGCTGACCCTGTGAGCTGTTGTGTGATGAAGCTGACGCGTTGGTGTTCGAAAAGGTCAGGGAACTCCGCCAGGTACAGCTCACATGCCAGCAGAAACTGCTTACACCCCTCAGGATTCCCCGCATACCGTTCTGGGGGTGCGGGATGTGGTGCCGCAGCTTTGGGGTGTCGGGGAGGAGAGGAGGCGGGAGCTCGAGCCGACATAAGCTGACTCATGCTGAACGCGAGGTCATGCACGGCCCATGCCAAGCTGTCAATCTCACGTTGCTGGCTGCGGAGATACTGCTGCAGCGCCGTGTCCTCGTTTGGAAGGGGTGTCCCTGCTGCATCCTGGAGGGTCTGTTCATCTGTCATGTTTGTCCTGTCTTCCAAATAAGCGGATGCAGATGCAGGGAGTTTGTTTCACAAGAAGTATTATTTCTGGCTCTCGTAACACAAAATTACAGAACTTAAACAAAAAACAAAGGAGCTCCTGGCTGGAGCTGCGAGCGAGCATGTATCGTCACAAAGTCCTGAATCAACTAAATGGCGCCGAGTCGGCGTACTAAATCAGCATGCACCGTTGTGCGAAAGAGCCGTGAACTTGACCTCGTTCAGCTCCGGAATGGCACCCTCCCCGGGTGCGCCTCGCTCGACAGCCACAGCTCAATCCTGAGTGGAAGAGATACGAGAGTATGCACACAAACACACTTGTAGAGAGCCCTTGAGACAAGACAGACGGTGAACAGACAGGGGGTTATGGGAGCGGCTGGCATAAATAGCAGACACTTTGGCACTTGCCTGCACAAACCCACATCCAGAACCTGTCACAGTAGCACCTTCAGCAATGATCACATTACGTCATCTTAAACAACAGTCTCTTTAGTAATTGTTTAAAAGGCATTCACAATTGCTTTGGTTTCAATCTTTCATTGCTGCTAGTTAACTTTTGCCAGCATGATGACAGGTTCATGACTCACCTCAATTTTGTTCATGGCTAATGTGAGCTTCCTTCTAACTCTATCCCAATCCCTTTCCAAACCCTCTCTAACCGCTGAAATACTACTTGGGATACCTTATGTGGTAGAAAATTTTAATGCATAACCTTATATGGTAAAGAAAATGCTTGTGTGTATGTGTCACATTGTCCAAGTTTAAGTTGCTACTTAGCAGGTATAGTGATGACAGAAGGGTTTGCAAGATAACTGCTAGAGCAACAGGCTCCCCTCTTGGAGGGGAAGTTAGCAAGGTGGGGGATCCATAATTTCAACACCCCAGCTTTAGAGAGAAGGACAGGAAACATCTGTCCAACAACATATACATTTTGTGTGAACACCGCAATCTTCAGTGTATATAAGTAGAGTGAGAGAAGAGAAAGTACCTCTCTCTCACAGATGCACTGAGTGTGTGTGTGTGTGACTGAGACGTCCTGCGCAGTCTCTAATAAAATCTTCTTCTCTTATTGTGACTTAGACTGAGTCTCTGATTTCTATAAATAATTTCCACCACAGTTATTTGGCAGCCCAGATGGGACCCCGTGATTGAGCAGCTGGAGGAGATCGGGTAAGCGCAGCGCTTCAAAGGCCTTACATTGTCCGATGCTCATTGATTGGTCACTGATGCAGAGGAACTTGGAGAATCTCCATGTTTTCTCCAGTTGAGAAGTAAATTTCGGTTTTCTGCAGATTTAAAGGGGAGACTTATCTTATATCTGGGATTTGTCGGGCGCATCTGGGACCGCCATTAAAATAGTGCATTAGAAAAGCCGTAAGCGGCCAACCTTTTGTACATGCTTTCAGCTGGTTCTAGGAAACCGCCTCTGGACTGACGAGTCCACCGTATTGTCCGCTGACCTTCTCCGGAGAAGAAAGCAGGTAAAATCTGCAAAAATTTGAAACTCTAAATTTAAGTAGGTGAAAATGGGGACTTGTCACAGTAAGTTGAGAAGGAAATTAGAAGAAAAAAATATATAAAAAGTACTTATCCTAATGTGAAATTTATGTAAACCAATTATGTAAAGGGGTTTTTGAAACAATATGTGCTGTGGGTTGATTGGTGGTTTCCTGAATAAAGGAAGTTTTAGTCTAAGACAATTAAAGGCTCCGAGGTAAGCTTAAAGAGAAAGAAGGAGCCAATTTTAAACTAAATTAAAAAAAGGTTAAAAATAGAAAAGAAGAAAAAATTGCAACCTAAAAATAAGAATGAACATAGACTTGCATATAATGTAGATTTGCAGTGTCCAAAGTCTGTTATAGTTTCCGACCTGGATGGACCGCCGCCTTCACTCCCATAGGCACCACAGCTCCACGAAGGGGGAGATCCTGCACCCCAGTTACATCGACTGCCCGCTCGCCCACCCCAGCAGCAACCACCAGCGTATGAGGTACAGCCACTCATGGACCTGTCACCACCCCCACCAGCACATTCACGACTGGAGGATGAACTGCGTGCTGAAATCGGTGACCTGAGGAGAGGTATGACAGAGCTGGTGGATGCTTTAAAACCAAAACATCCTGAACAAGCTGCACAGTCCAGTCCAGTGGCTATTCATACCAGAGGCAAAATTCAACTCAAGACCAGGAAATAAGGAACAGAGGACTCTACTCTTGAGAAATATGATGACGAGACCATCATAGACGGCCATAGACATGGTCATTTTCAACTACCAATGGCTGAGTCAGACGGTAGTCCTCTGCTGGTCCACCGGCCATGGACTTTGATGGACATCGGGGAAGTCCACAACCAACTCCCAGGCCCAAGAGCAGTGGGAGGAAGGAAATTTGGTGATGAATTGACCAACTTTTGCAAATGATTTAAGTCAAACTCGAACGAGCTGACAAGACTGCTCATGCGGAAGCTGGGGGTAGATGTGACTAGATTAAAAATGTCTTGGCCCGCTAACGCTCAGCTATGAGATCACCCGGGAAGATGTTGCTGATGCAGCAGATAAGGTCTTCTGAGTAAGGATGGACATGACAAAGAAAGCGAAAAGATAAAACACATGCAGCACAAAAAGCTCTGCTCCAGATGGTCAATGTAAAGACACAGCAAGCAAATGGTGCAGAAGAAAGAGGACAAGGTCGAGGTCATGGGCAAAGGGGGGGACTAGGCACTTGATGTTTTGTTTGTAGATTTAATGACCATTGGGTAAGAGATTGCCCAAAGGAGCAGCCTCAGCAGGTGCAGCAGGGGCATACGAACCTCTGAGACTGAAAGGAGCTGAGGAGAGCGGAGGAGGGCGCTCCAGAAAGGTTGGGTAAGTCAAAAATTCCTATGCATTGCAGAGAAGATACGCTTAAGCTAACCCAACCCTCTCCTAACACTGATATAGATACAGTTAAGGATGCTATATCCCATCTATAGCATAAATATGAGCCAAAGAATACATTCATGCTGTATAATTCAAAAGTGTTTGCTAAAATGCTAACATTAGTTCTCATAGTTGGGGGCAACCCCATAT